>JANDJT010000141.1:14606405-14617601 GCA_024331685.1 Stegophilus panzeri | reverse complement strand
AAACTAATCGATTATCAAAAGAATCATTGGTTGCAGCCTTTATATATATATATATATATATATATATATATATATATATATATATATATAAAATTTTGACACATTGGAACCTCCCATAACCACCAAGCTAAGCTATAAAAGAAATAGTTGTTAGCATGTGGTTTTACCCAAGACGCGGGCATCTATATTAGATTTTGTGTCTCTTTTAAATGTTCTAGCAGATCATCTTCAGACCGTCCCTGGAGTACAATAATCAGCATATAATCACACCCACACCATCTGTTTTCAAACTTATTATATTTTGCTTTGACCAAGTTTGCTTTGACTTTGCTGGACATGCGGTGTTATTAAAAAAAGAAAGAAAAAGAAAAAATACAATGAAACAATCCTTGTATTTTCTTATGTATTTTCCTGGTGCAGGAACTTATAAATACATTTTAGATGGACAAAAGAAATATAATTTTGTTATAAATAAATAAATAAATAAATAAATAAATAATATATGCTTTAGGGTATGAAAAACAGGTGGAGTTATACAGTCTGTACATCTCTTGGATTTTTAAATTAGAATTTGACATATCTGGGCTTTTTGAAACTATACAAATGAAGCAAGATACTAATTAAATCTCAAGCAAAAATACACAGGCAGGTGCTCACACACCTTTTTTTGTAAACTTGACCTGAACTTTGCCATCACTGAAAGAGAGAGTGGTTTGTTTTGACAGAGGCCAGACATCGTTGTGTTAGTTTTGCCTGAGGAGGCAGCCCGGGGACAAAGTTTTGGGTGGTTTTGGCTTGTGTCACTCTCTCAGCTTTCTGTTGCTTCATGACATCACCCGTCGAAGCATGTGCCACGCTAGGCTGGTTGAAAGAATTAATCATGTCCTCTGTCACAAGGAATTAGTCCATAGAGCTAGGGGGCAGACTAAACATTTTATTTTTATTCTCAGTTTTGATTTTCTTTTCTGTTAGGGATGTATTATCAGTGCCTCCTGCCTCCATTCAGCCATCTTCATATACACTGCAACCCAGAATCAAATAAAATAGTAGAAGTAGCACTTATTCCTTTTTCCAGCAAATACATAGAACATTGCAAAAGTGGTTAGTGACTATATGAAAGCTGATAATAGGCCAAAGAAAAATATATTCATATTCAAGTGTGCAGCAGGGACATAAGACCAGAAGACTATCAGAAATATTGGGAATTATTACTATTATTACTATTACTATCATAGTCATTGGGTAAAAGTCTTAAGTACTATTCAGACAGGATAATATTTCATATCATATACCTGTATATGTTTCATATATGTCTGTAGTAAGTAATGTTGCTGGAGGACATCTATAGTAATTATGATTGATTGATTGGATCAATTACAGAGATGGAAGCATCTTCACAATGTACACATGTTCATCACACAAGTATATTTGTGCACTACATACACTTCATTAATACAAACTCCTTATTTCGAGCAGTATTAGAACCACTTTTATGGCCACACAAGTTATACCCATAACACAAATGTAGGCTGTACCTGTGCTAAGAACACATCAGCAAGGTGTGAGGAAGTGGAACATCAGGCTGAAGCCTCGATTTATGAATACCATATCCATCAGGATGCAGAAGGCATCCTCTGCTGCAGAGCTCAGTTTCACTTTTTTGGGTTGGCCCTTTTTGGTCATGTTTGAAAAGGAAGATTGAAAGAGGAAATTGTGATTCTAAGACCCTGGTCTATTTGTACTAGCTTCAGGTTCAAGTGCACTTCTATAAATTCGCTCAGGTTAAGAGTGTCAGGCAAAAGCGTCAGTAATATCCAGCTAACCCAATGTAATATAATGTATAGTATGACATCCTTAAGCACTTCATGATCTCATCCACACTTGGCATTAGATACTTGTCAGGTACTTGTTGCACCTTTTGATAGTCATTGTAGAACTGTAGGAATCCATCTCTTTTCAGCACTATTACCATGGAGCGGGACCATGGGCTTAACCATGCGCTTTACACTAGCATCTTCTGTACATCCTTCTCTATAGCCTGGGGTTGGTTTGTCTGAGGACTGTAGTGAAAACATGCTAGAAATGAACTTCCAATCCGAATAGATCCTGGAACTTATTTGCTGAGAGTTGCAGGCTCTTATCATTTTTGAGGCTTTTAATCAGCCATAGCTGACAGAGCAGGTACATGTTTGATCCAATGTTTGAGCAAGTTTATATGATAGAGCTGATCACTTCTCCTCTCCACAGCTCACACTCCCCTGTTTCTCAGGGATGATATAGAGGTCTGCCAGATCACCAGAAACTTACAGTTCACTGTAGGGGTCAATATCATAATTCATTCACTGAGCTGAAATTCACTGGCTTGTGAATAGCCAGATGTAGGCTCTCTTCTGTGACATTGTATCTGCTGAAGCTGTATAATTAGGACGAAACATGAGAAAGACTACTGCTTGAGTATTTACATGCACTGAAGATGCTGCAGGTCTGGGGGAATCAATTGGAGAATCTTACACAGGTCTGTCATCAGTCATGATATAAAGGAGGTCCTTAGCATCTCCTTAGGTGAAGAGTTTTCATAAGTGCCACCAGCTTGGCAACATAGCAGTAGCCCAACTGGGTCCTATTTGCATTGCTCATATGGGAGATTTGTGCAAGAAGTGGTCTTTAGTCAGCGTCTCAACAATGTTTAGCTATAGTGGTTGGGAATTGCTTAAGAGCTGTGGTTCTTTGGATTCCTGAACTGACTGAGGTGTTCACCAACTGGATAATTTTTAGTTGGGGGTACATGGGGAGAAGCTGCGTCATTGTGCTCTCTGGGTCTCACAGGGGCTATGATAAATGTTCTAGACAGAATAGTTTCTACAGTATTATTCTCCTTAGGAACATCAAACTGACATGATAAAGCATCAGATTATAGTTCTTTGACTCTGGTACAATATCCCCCATTAAAGTACTTCCAAAAGTGTTAATAACAAAGTAACACTTCGGTCATTAGTAAGAGGTTCACATTTGTTTCATTATATAAGAATGTTCCAACTCTTGAAGGATGACACAGTAACACTTCGGTCATTAATAATGTGTTTCACTTTATTTTTTATGAAGAACTATTCCTTTGCTCCATCTTAGTCCCTGTGTAGTTACCTATTATGGAACAGAATTGTGAAGTGTTACCAGGACAATTCTTCATCAGCTGGCCATTTCTTTAAGCACCTCATTTATAATGGATTGGAAAATAGAAAATTAAGCTCACAGAAACTTACATGAGATTTAATTCAGTGACCTGACATTGTGATGAAAACGGCTTCCTGCTTGGCACGCTCTCGAAAGCACTATACAAATCTAGCTGTGTGAATATTCTAGCAGATAATGATATACAGAGGCCAACTCCTTCCTTTTGGTCACAAATAAAACCAATGGCAGAGAAAGTAGAGGGGCATGTGTAAGTGCTAATGCTTCCTTCACATATTACATGGCAAAGAGACAGATTTGTATGAGTGGAGTGACAGTCTCAGAGCCTGACTCCTGGGGATGAAACTGCAAACCTCTAAAACAAAATTAGGCATGTTTCAAAACCATAATAGGTGCGCTTTAATACCATGTCTTTCAGCACATAATCTTCTGGCACCCCAGTAGTTAATTTTACAGGATAAAGGCTTTTTCCGCTTGTGTTTATATTCTTGTGAGGAATTTGGGTCCTGCATGATTTAACTCAATTCATGTAAATATGGACAGCTTAGGCATTTCCCTTACCACCTACCACTGTTTAAGTAGCCAAAACAACATGAATTGGGTGGGAAAAAAAAGCCTTAAGTTCAAACTGATATATGAGCTATGACAAAACCATACTGTATGTTGAATGTATAGTGTTTTAATGTCATCCTACAGTAAGTACATGGCAAGCAATCCTGATATCCTCCCATATATTACACCATTAATGATATATTGTCATATTAAATTTGTTTAGTTTATGTAACCGATCACAAATTAGTAATTTATTACTGTGGCAGGACAAATGGCCAGAGGAACAAGGCCTTAGATCTAGGATTTGAGGGAAATGTTTACACATGCTTTTAGCCAAGGCTGGTCCGGGGATATTCTGAGCCTGTTATCTTGGGCTGCCTCCACATGAACTGGAAAGTGTGAAGAGGCGGTGTGTATTAATGCATGGAGTCTTTCTTTAAAAGTGGCATATCACTGAGAAGCATTCATCTTTTATCTGTAGAATGGATTTTTTTTAGGAGCGGGAGGAGGTGTGTGAATGGAGACCTTTACAAGCCTTAATTAAAACTTGACTTCTGACCTCTCATCTTTCAGCAAGGTATTCTGACTGTTACTGTTTTCAATTCATAGCACTGATCTACGGCCAAAATTCCCCAAAACAATTCCTGACCTTACCTTTTCCAGAAGAAACTACAGCAGTGATCTCAGAAAAGGCCAGATTTTGGCTGTCTTATCTTGCAACACAGACTCTCCATCAGCTCAGTGCTATATTTCACTACTGTAGACAGAGCAAGAAAAAAAAAAGTGCAGTTTTTTTTTCTGTTTAGTGTTCTTGATAGGAGAAGAATTCACAAATGTTATATTTCATGCAGTGTTTCATCGTTTGTCTTCTAAATTTCTAAAGCTGAAAATCAAGTTAAATAATTGTATGACTTGAAGTGGCTCTGCATATAGAATTACAGGGAAACTAGAAACATACAGTGCAAACCTGACAAATTATCTTGTAAACATAAACATAGCAAGCGTGTGTGTGTGTGGTGGAGTGCATGGGAAGCCACACCAGGGCATGAATTGGAGGCAGGGCTACCACAAAAGCCCAGGGTCAGAGAGCTTGTAAAATGATCCTTATACTTTGAGAACATCCTCTGTGCTGGGGTCCTTCTTTGCCTCTCTCTCCCTTTCTCTCTCTCTCTCTTTCTCTCTCTCTTTCTCTTTCTGTATCACACACACACACACACACACACACACACACAAACACACGCACGCACGCACACACATTCCTTTCCAGTCACTCTGAGGGGCAGGCACAGAGCATGCTAGAAGCCTAAAGCAAAGAATCCTGCACAGTCGCTTGGTCACAGACAGAACTGAGTTAGCAGAACATGAGAGAGAGAGAGAGAGTGAGCACACCAGGGGAGGTCTGACAGCACAGTTCATACTCTGCATGCGTGCTGCATCTCTTTTATGGACGCCTGGCTTCAGAACCTCAACCACACAGTGTCTATGTAATAGCTGTCAATGCATACCACGTGCACAAAACCTTTCAAGACACTGCGTTTTTCTTCAAGAGGATACACTGGACAAGAGTTCTACACTTTACAAGTGTAAGGATACAAGCAGACCAGCAATGTTCTCAACAGGTTCTTTCCCAAGGAGGTCCCATATGGACACTGCTTATCTTGAACCACTGGACACTCTAACAGCCTTCTGATTCAGGACTAGTTAAAGCGACAAGATATATCCACAGGAATCCTCTAAAATCTGCTTGACAGCTCTGTATCCCTGATCTATTCCTTGGTGCTGACATGCTCTGGTGGACACTTGCCTATCGCTCCCTGTGTTTAGCAGCTCTGCTGGTGGTAGCCAGTTGTATTGGGAGTGAGCAGAAGAAAGCAGGAGATGAAGGATCACGGAGCACCTCTGGGAGGACCAGCACCACGGGCAGCAGCACTGGAGGTTCCTCTAGCCGCAGATACCACCGGCTCCAGCATGGCCAGTGTACCTATACCTTCATCCTCCCAGAAGGCGACGGAAATGCAGGTGCGTCCTGCCGTGAGACGAAAGCCGGCACTCAGTACAATGCTAACTCACTTCAGAGAGATGCTCCTCCACCTGAACCTGACTACTCGAACCAGAAGATTCAGCAGTTGGAGCACGTCATGGAGAACTACACACAGTGGTTACAGAAGGTAAAGCTGTCTCAACATATGATCTCTGATTAAACTGCACACTGAATTGACAGTTTATTGGGCCTTGTTCTTAGTAAATTAGCAGTTCAGTATAGATTATTTTTCTGTGTACACTGAACCAAATAAATGCATAGACAGAGATGCATAGTTCCTAAAAGCTATTTTTGGAAAGTATAAAATACACGATTCTGCAAACTCTACTTCTCAGAAAAAAAATGGATTAATGTGAGCGGTTGCACAACTGCATGCCATATTGTTTCAGAAGTAATGTAACAGTGGCTTCTTTGCATTGTGTCCATTTGAGTCTTACACGTGACTGTCCCTATGCTTTGAACTTAGCAGTGTTAGTGGAAGTCTCACTGTTACGAGAACAAATCATGTGCCATGCTATGACAAGCATTGTAATCAATTATTTTTAAATAGCTGTAGTGTTGTGATTCAAACTGTCAGACTCTTGATTTATACACATACTACTGAGCTTGCATCCGCTCCATGTGGCTCAGACTGGACAGCAGTGGTGATTCGCTTGACTAGTGCCTGATTTCACAGATGTCTAGGTGGACTCCACACGTTGCAAGTCTGCTAGTTAGTCGCTCACCCAGGAAACTATTTGTATACTGTCTCTCTAATGACAGGAGGTGAAGGAGAACTTCAGGAGGGCTCAGAGACAAGCATTAGAAAAATGCTTTTTCATCTTAAATTGAGTGACTGCTTCATGAAAGTCACAGTGAAACTACACGTATCTAATTGACCATTTTTCCGCATTGCTTATGTACTGGTTATTAGAAACAAAACAGAATCATTTAAGTGACTCAGATTTCAAGAATAAATGCTTAGAAACCAACACACTAAAAAAACAACCCGCATATGTTCAAATGTTCAAAATCTGTTTCATGCCAAAGTGTGACAATTTCATTTATTTAAGCCTTTAACTAATAATATGAATTATGATATTTTAATAAGAACACTTTTAAACTTATTTGTGAATGGTTCTAAATAGAAGTACAGTTCTAGTTATTTCTACTTTTTTTGTTTTTATGTCAAATCGCAAATAGCGGGATTATTATTTCTTTAGTTGAAATAATTAGTAGTAGGTGTAGTAATAATAGTAGTAGTAGTAGTAGTAGTAGTAGTATATTTGTTTGTTTATTAATTTTTTCTCCTCAGGGATTATATTATTCCGAAATCTATACAAATCTTCCGACTTCTGAAGACCATTTCTGGTTTACTAGTACCAGTATCCTGATTATAAAATGATCACTACTTGACTCAGCATGTCAGTCTGAGTTATAAACCCACTGTTGCTATCAAACAGACATAGCATATGATATAGTGTGGTGTTTGTAGACACTATGATTAATCGCCCTTAACCTTATCAGCTATCACTATCCTTCTCTTAAGCCATGCTTTTAATATTAAACTACCCATTTAGCAGTTCAGTGGTAATGTTGTGTATATATTAAGAAGAATGTGTAAACATTGAAATGTAGGAGCTGCAGTAGATATTCAGGATGAACCAATCAATGACTGTATAATGTAGGCATTCTGATGTTCTTGTTTTGATCTTCTTGTTTAAAACTGAGCAGAAGCAGAACTTGAGTGCAGTGTGCATGACATGATGACTAATGACAAAATCCGTCTGAAATCCTTTAAATCCTTCAGTCTTGTTAAAAGCTCCATTTTCATTTTAATTAAATGTACATTCAGTTAATTTATCTTTTTGCTATTAATGTGCTTTGGAATTACATTATTCCATGGTGTTCTTAACATAATCTTGCATTTTATGTAATATTTGTTTTTGGTTGTTTTTTTTTTGTTTTTTTTTTAAAGGAAACAAACGTCATTCTTTATTTTATTTGACTTTATCTCTGAAATGTATAAGCAGAATTTAAAGAACATTTTTAGGTAGATTTGAGGCTTCCATTAGTCCTTATCAGACTAAGTGACTACGGATTGGATTCTACACGATTAAGAGACTTTACTTCAGATGTAGGAGTGTGAGAGCTTCAGCCAGCAGTGGTAATGCTATAATACCTCCTTACTGATAGTGTGAGACACAAAGATCTTTACCATTTTTCATTCTACCCATCTCTGGCTTAAAACACACACAGACATACTGTACATAGACACCCAACCACATTACTCTCTTTATCTGCAACTGAAGATTGTATTACTCTACTACTTATACCTAATCTGATGGAAAGCTTGGAAAGCTTCTTTCCAGTGAAACTGTTTGTCACTGTTAAATGTTATGCTAGGCAGTGCAAGGGATATTATGTTACATACTCATTTGCATGCTTGTTTCTGCAAGCATAAACTCCATTTCTCGGAAAATTGTTTAATGAGAGCGATTGCACAAGTTGCAAAACTACATATTGCATTAGAGTAAGCTGAACCCCACTCCTGCTAATTCAACCTAATTATACAAGTGGAACATGAGGATGCAGTTAACATATTCCAGTCAACATACTTAATCACACAAGATTAAGTGTCCCAGGCCAGTCTATCTATCTTAATCATGTACGACCCTGACTGTTGGTGGATGGCTTCTAATACCTCTCCATCTCTAGCCTGATGAAAGGTAGCAGATAGTGGCCTGTCTGTGACTAGATGTGGAAAGTGGGTATGAATGAGGCTGACCAAAAGAACTGAGAACGCACATCACTTACTCTGAGGAATTCTGTCGTGCTGGGGGTAAAAGAACATCCTGATAATGTAGCCCAGACAAATGTGGCTTCTGTTTGTTCAAGGATTACTGTAGCTTAAGAAATGGTCTGAGACATAAGGAGAGCTTTCATGGATTAGATGATCATCTGCCATTTAGTACAAGAAACTAGCCTCTTATAGACATGGTGCACTATTCTCTCTAACCTGCCAGACTTTAATAGTCTCTCTCTATCTATCAGATCCAAAGGTACACTGTTGGCCTTGTGATCCAATTGGATTGTTCTTAAAAATAGGAGCTAGAACATGCAGTATAAGACTGGAGTGCGTTTGGCCTTTCAAGCAAACAAGTCCAGTTGAAGTTTATCTAAGCTAAAAGTATTCAGTGAGACACTGAAGCTTGGCTCTAGTTCCAGTTCGGCTAGAGTAAAGGCCACGAGGACATGTGGAAGTCCTTGGGGGAGTTTAAATGATAGATCTTTTCCAATCTGTCTTCAGAGAAAACATTTTAGAAATGCCTGCTTCTAAAGAAAACGTATGGCACTTTGAGCTCTTGCTTTAAAATAATACATTTGAACCCTGAACATGTACAATTCACATTGTTCTGCTTCTCCCTAGACACAGTCAGTGGCTGCTAGTGCAAAGACAAAAGGTTAAGCCTAAAGCTAGACAAATGCCGTCTCCTGATTCTCCTTCACCAAGTACTTTTCACTCTTTTCTCGATTATCTGAAGGCCACACAGCATGGCTAAAAAGCCAAAGCTGGACCAAGCTATTTTAGGGGTGACTTCCTTTGTATCAAAGTTTGTTTTTGCTGATAGTGCTGGCCAAAACCAACAAACTGAGCAAGGCAGAGCCGTCAGACGCTCATGAGACTGAAGTGCTCTTCCTTCCTGTTTTTTAAAGGGACCAGAATAGTGGCACATTCATCACAGAAGCAGTGAAATGTGTCTGTGCTTCACATTCAATCCCCACAGAAGGTGAAAGTAAAACAGAACCCTCGATTTAGCGTGTCAGGGGAATATCTAAGAAAATACACGTATAGCTTTGTCAAGCCACTTCTATATGCATGTGAAAATCCAAGTCACGGTTGTGTGTGTTCATGATTTTTCAGGAAATAATGGGGGCATTTAGCATTTTGTGAGGTGGTAGACAGATCAGTCTTTTTACAAAAACAGATTTTAAAAAATATATTATTGTTATATAATTTGTTTTACAAATTGCATATCATTAACATTGTTTTGGTGATTTTTTTTTATACTGCTGAAATAGGGTCAAGCAAGGACCTAATGCTCCACTCTGAATATCTCTTTCATTTTGCACCTAGCCTCAGACATGTTCCAGTTTCTCTTGCATGAGGCACAGGCATTCTTCCAGTTAAATATCCTCGATCACCTAAACGAATTACTCACTAGTGTGCACTCTCTTCAGAATTTAATGGCAGTAAGTTACCTTTCACTTATCTCTTATATCATGGATGAGAAATTCTGTTGAAAAGTGTTTGGCTTTCCTGCTTCCTCAGAGTATATTAATTTAAAATGTTTTCTTCTTGGTGTTAAGACATGTATTAAAAACAAAGGGATAAAGTGACAGTCTACCTTTCTCATAAATAAGAGCATTACTACTATAAATGTTGTCATTTTCAGTGACACAGATGGATGACACCATCCTAAACAGTTCAGTGCTTTATTCTGAACTGATTGGAAACAAAGGATATTGTTTTAGACAGACAATCAAACACTCATAACTTGAATGTTTCACGTAATGGACGTAATGAAGGGTGAGGGCGGATGCAAGTGCAGTAAAAGACGTTTGAGAGAGAGAGGCAGACAAATCCAAAACAGTAATCCAAAGCATGGTCTAATAACAGGCAAAAGGTCAGGCGATATACAAACGGGCATAAACTGGGCGAGGCTGGAATCCAAAAACGAGAAACGAGAAACAAGGTCAATAACATGAATCAAAACGAGAAACAAGAAACGAGAAACAAAAAAAAGTGTTTGAACAGCTTCTTATATAGTGTGGAGTGAGTGAGTATGAGATTGGCAACAGGTGTGTGGGATTAGAATTCTGGAGAAGGTGAACATGTGTGTGTGGGAAGTGTGGTCCTCTTCGGCCATGTTTGTAGTTGGTGGTCCATCCTGGGAAATGGAGTTGCTGGGTTGCTGTGATATGACAGAATGCATATCCTTTAGCCTATTTGGGCTGGAAATGAACATTATGTAAGATTTACATCCCTATGTATCTCACACATATTTTATTTTAATGTTGATCATTAAACTGATCAACATTTGAGTCCCCCCCCCCAAGGGTGCTTCTCCCGAAGTGCCAAAATACACTCCCTCCCCCGGCGGTCCTGGCCCTCTGGGCAAAATATCTTCACATGAACCGGGAGACTGAGCGGTATCCTCAGCTGAGCAGGAAGGCAGAGCGACGTCCTCAGCGGAGCGTCGTCCTCCTTCAACTCTGCAGACTGAACTTGGTTGTCCGTGTCAGCAGACCCGGGCGTGAGCAGAACCTGGTTGGTCGTGACGTCGGTATTCAGGTGTGAGCAGAACCTGGTTGGTCGTGACGTCGGTATTCAGGTGTGAGCAGAACCTGGTTGGTCGTGACGTCGGTATTCA
>JANDJT010000141.1:14586269-14596648 GCA_024331685.1 Stegophilus panzeri | reverse complement strand
TACATTTCTTTAAATCTTTTCTTTAAATTTCTTTAAATCATTATCTCAGAGGTTTCAGTTCCCAAGGACTAGGAACATCTGGCTATTGCATTTTTGTAAACCACAGGCCACAGAATTGACAAGCAGTCAGGCAGTCAAAGAAGTGTTTAGATTTTATTTGGTCTGGAATGCAGATATTGACATTAATGCTTACCTAAGCTTGTCATGCATGCAAATGAGAGGTCTTTCAATTAAACACTGTTCTACTTTTCTTCCAGCTTTTTTCCTCCCCAGGTTTGCTTTCAGTCGCCTATCCCAGGGCTGTTGAATTACATTTATTGTTTTACTTTTTATTTTAAAAGTAAACAGACCTAGGCTCTGAATTAAATGTTTGTTCCTGCAACTTTACCATTGTCAAAATGTTGTATGATGGAATCATGGACAAGCTATAACTACATCTTGTCTTGCATCTGTTTAAATGTTTACAGTTGTGTGAGATGGTTGGGTTGTTTTTTGTTTTGCATATAAAAATTACCCCAGTGGAAGAGTCCTGGAAAATGTCATAAAATTAAATAAACTTGGTGGTGTTGTTAACGTTTTGCTTACTGTATCTGGCAATTGGTTTGAGGATTCTGTGGTTAGGTATTGAGCTCTTGAAACATGGTCTAGCTGTATGCCACCAATGAGTTAATGCAACTGCAATCCCACACCAGAAACCACACGTTGAACCATTTAGTAGCAAATGAAGATGCATACATGGTCCTACATCACAGTACGTGTGTTTGTGTATACCCTAATATTTAGTTATTCCGACGTTTAACTAAAAAGAAAAAAGAAATGTATTGAGACACACAATGCGAGTATGGTCAAGTGAGAGACTAATGCGTGTGTGAGAGCTTAGAGTTTGAGGGAATGCCTGGGAGCTGGCCCGTGGAATCCGGGTTGTAAAGGTTAACTTCGGGTCCAGTTTAAGTGTTACTCCGCTAATCCTCATCTACACAATGTCAGTCACAGTCTCCGAGCGAGTTTTATAAGCCCTCACAAAACAGCCTTTTAGGATCCCACAAAACAAGAGCTGACTAAAGAAACAGCCTGCCCAGCGTGAACACCCAGCATGAGTTATGTTCAACCCGGGCCATGCGTACGCTTGTGTGATAAATATGTTGTAGAGGTTGGCATACTGTAAGCGTACCTGTTAATCTAAAGCTTGTTAGAGATAATGGTTATTTTCACACTGTAGGTTAATCACAGGAACGATATATATTTTTAACACAATGTCATAATTCCTAACAACCATTAGCATGTTTTCAAAGGATCGTGCTGTGTGAGAGAGGCCACCGTCCCAGCGTCCCGTCTCAGAGCACAGTGGGTGAGATAAGACAGGACATGACATGTAGGTCTCCCTGGAAGTACTCAGCTTGCCTGGCTAGTTTTCTGCTCCAGCTGTAGAGATATATGCGTTGGAGTTCAACTTTTCCCCTCCTAATTATAAACTCTTTTTAAGAGGATCGTCTCAATATTGTTATATTGCTGTCTCATTAACTGTATATAAACCATCATGCAAAAGCCATGACCTTACATTGTACAGAGCATGTTATTCTTTTTGTATTTTTTAGCAGCACCCCCTGTCTGCTTTAAAGCGCTGCTGTATCTGCGTTATCTCAGATATAACAAATAGTCACATGCTTAATATTTACATTTACAGTTAATGTACGTACATAACTGCATAATATTTCACCTTTTCCTGAAGTATTTAAGCTTTATCTTCATGTCCGCAGCCATAAGGCAGGCAGTTTCTCCTCCCGGGTGTCCTAATTTTAAGAGCTGTCTCAACGCACCGGACGGCAGCTCAAACAGATTGTTTTACTATTAATAGTGAGGCGAAATGCTGCTCCGGTGCTCATAAACTCTTACAGTTGTCAGAGACGTGACAGAATTTGCCACGGCTGTATTCCCACTGATCATACAGTAGCACAACAACAGATCTAAATAGAGTTAAGCTAAATGGAAACGGCAGTGCTGTTTTACAGTCGACGCTAAACATGATCATGATGTAATCCACAAGCGACGGGGACTCGCACTCCACAATGGATCGACCTTTCACCTTCCCACGTTTGTACACGTTGCAAATAAACACAATCAATTTTCAAGTCAAGCACTAAACCCTTGTGGTTTAAAGCACTGCTGGTGATATTGATCTAGACAGAGGTGCCCTTTGCGGTCAGATCTTAAAGCACTGATATGGCTGACCTTGACTCATTTGTCATGAACCTCAGTTGGTGGGCAGCTGAGAGATGTAAGCCAAGCCTCCCAGGTGCAGTTTAGCCATGTCTGACAGGGTCCTCTGCTTCAGATATATTTAATTATTCCAAATTCCTGCAAATG
The DNA here is from genome assembly GCA_024331685.1 of Stegophilus panzeri. Taxonomy (NCBI): domain Eukaryota; kingdom Metazoa; phylum Chordata; class Actinopteri; order Siluriformes; family Trichomycteridae; genus Stegophilus; species Stegophilus panzeri. The sequence goes on along the minus strand of JANDJT010000141.1, from coordinate 14,594,284 downwards.
TGAGAAGAAACCGAGTGTGGTCAGAGGGTGCTCCCCTTTTTGTTGATTTTGGAGGTGGAGTTTTCCACATTGGTTAAAGGCTTGCTTAAGGTTTTTAGATTTTCCTTCTTGACACTACAGTTTACTAGGCATTACCCGAATGTTTACACAATATTACATTTATTCGCTTTTGTACATCTGCCACTGTAAGCACTTTAAGTTGCTCAGCGGCCAGTTATTATGAAAAATATGAGCTAATGTTGTGACTCTTTTACCACTACATCTATTGTCTCTGGATGTTCGATCTCGCTTGTGGTTGAAAGTGGAAAATGATTGGATACCCACACCCCACCATTTTATTGCTTCCTCGATTGTATTTTTATTTGAAGCATATGTTTGTCTAATCTTGCTTCTCCTTGGTACTTTCCGTTAGGGACACCCACCAGTTTGAGCCATGGCTCAGCCACATTTCCCTGGAGAAGCCCAGAAAAGGATGTCTGAGCTAATGTTTCCTCAAACGAGTGTTACCAATAACACTTTCAAGGTGACATGTAGTACTGGCAGCTTTGTCCAACATTCTGTTTAACAAGAAACATATCTCGAACACCTAATAGCTGTAACCTTGTAAACTGTATGACCATCTGTTAAACAGGATGACGAAACTTTCTAATCTGCGGAAACACATATTGGATGTGAACATGTTTCAAAGTCCATTAAGTATGAAATTCAAATAATCTCTTACTTTAATTCCTATGCTTGGGGAACTACTGATTTGATTCTATCTCAGTTAATACCCATGCCTTCTGGTGCATGTTCCTGCCAGCAGATTTCTACGCATAATTATAAAATGTTTCACAACAATTTATTTCATAATAACTATTCCCTGTCAGCATTGAGTAGCATGGAGATGCCATACAAATGCAGGTCATTTTGGTCACGTTAGTTAGCGTCTTTTCAAAACGTTCTGCCATTTTCACAGTTATAGTTTGTTCAGTCACATGGTGTAGTGCTCCTTCTGTTTAGATCATACGACTGTAATCATATCGTGTAGAAAATAGTATTAATTTCTAACACAAACATACAAACTGACCTTAGAATACACACAAGGTAACTATTTTTTGAGTACATGTAATAAAAATGAAGTACTGTATATTGTTTTGGCTAACAAACCTTAGATAGACATGAGTGCACATGAAACAATGGCACAGTTCATTTTACAACCACAGCCAAAAACAATACTGGCCAACAACTTCAATTAGTGTTCGCTGCACACTAAAGCATGAAATTAATTAAAACTTGAAAGAAAAGTTGTAATTTTATAGAGCAGTTGTCAACAACCCTGTTCCTGGAGATCTACCTTCTTGAAGACTTCAACCATAATCCCACCTGACCATCTAATCATTGCCTTAAGAAGTTCTTGATCCACTGAAACAGGTGTGTTAGGTTTTGGTTGGAGATGAAACCTGCAGGAAGGTAGATCTCCAGGAAGAGGGTTGGTGACCATTGTTATATAGGATACCATGTTTTATTACTTGTTTATGATGCATCACAAAGTTACTTCAACTCAACCATTTTCTCCAAACTAAATGCACATCTTCCATTTGCACAAATGCACATTTTCTAATTTGATTTGCATTACCATTTTTCACACCATTGTTTATTTGCTTGCTAAATGTATGTAGTAGTAGTTGGACAATTTTATCCCAGTTTATTTCATAATAGAAAATGAATAATTAAGAACTTTACACAAACTCCTCCTCTTCTGTCCTTTTATGCCAGAGCAATGCCCTGCTCAATTCATGCCCCAGCTATGCCCTGTATACTTTTTATACTCTGGGCATGTTTTAATTCTTGGCTAAGCCTAAACCCTATTTCCATCACAGTGAGAATTCTTTAGGGTCCCATTTCTGTACTGAGTGAAAAAAAATAAAAGCATTTCGGAATGCACTACAACATCATCTTCCAAATACAATACAATACAACACTTGTGTCAATAAGAATATCACAAATTAATAATGAACAGATACTGTAGGTCTGTTAGCAAATAATTTGTTGCCTCACAAGCAACAAACTACCATAGTATAGTGTTAGTCCAAAAAAGCAGCTATTTTGAAAAGATCAACACGTAATTGTAATGTCGGCACGGTGGTGCAGCAAGTAGCATTGCCATTTCTTAGTTCCGGGGTCATCGGTTTGATCCTCAGCTGTTTGGGGTTCCTACCCATGTCCTTGTGCATTTCCTCCAGCTTCCTCCCACCAGTACAGTAAGTGGATTGGCTATGCAAAATTGCCCCTAAGTGTGAATGTGAGCATGCATAGTGCCCTGTAATGGACTAGTATACCATTCAGGGTGTGTCCTTGCCAAGCGTCCAGTGTTCCCATGATAGTCTCTTGACACACCGTGACCCTGACCAGGGTAAAATGGTTACTGAAGATGAATGAATGAATATACTCATAACAAATTGGCTCACTATTCATAGTTATAATTTACTATTACTAAACATTAATGTGTTTTGTACTTATGCTTGGCCCACTTGTTAAAAACAAGTTTGCTAGTTGCCTCTGCCATTTTTCCATTCGGAGTAATTTCACACTAAACAGTCTCAAGTTGGTCTATCTGTTGGTCCCTTAATAAATAAAGACACCAATGGTTTTTCCACACTTCCGTTTGGAATGACTCTACAAATGGCTGCCATGAGCATTCTCCCTTTATTCCCCTGCATAGGCCTCAAATATTTCATCTGGACCACACTGAAGAGCTCACACATATTTCCTTGCTTTGCCAAGACCTACATACATTCAGTTGCCTTACTAATCCAATTGTCTGGCGTCTCTATTTTAGTTATCTTATCATTTCTGTTACAGTTTCTACATTCGTATACTATCTTTCTCTGTATCTGTGTATATGAATAATTTGCTGCACATCATGTTTCCTGTACTATCATTATACCAGCAAGATGGAGACCATGAACAACCTCCAGTATAGACAAAGTTATCAAACTCAAGTATATTATAGGACAAAGACAAACTAAGAGTTAGGTCCAAGCTAATAGACGCTTAGATGGAGTACGGCTAGGTGGGGGGTGTGGGGGCTAATCCACATAAGTAGTCTTTGTGTTCGTAAACCTTGTTTCTGGCCTTGTCATCTCTCAAGCCAGAAGATTAGGATGAAAGAGAGCTTTAAAGATAAGCTCCCGAGTTCTCCAACATCTTCATCTCTTCCTTCCTTAACAAATGACCCTACATCTGCTTCCACCTACATCTTCAGTCTTTCAGGTATTTACTGTGCTGAGTTTAGTATTAGGGTGAATCATGCTATTCATTGCAGAAAGAAGAACTTCACTGTACTGTAGATAAGGAGCTTCTTTGAAATGATGCCTGCTTGTAAGAAACCATGATTAAAGACTGTGTGGACAATTACTGGATATCCACCAATCTTTCAAACGCAATTCTAATGCTTCCTGGGTTATTTCAGTGGTTTTAGGCTAGATATTTATTGGGAAAGTGACACTATATGACTCTGTCTGTGTTTTCAGAGAACATCTATGGCTTCCTGGTGGCCTACAGGCCCACTGCTGAGAGTTCCCTCTACGTCCTTGTGCTTAGTTGGTGTCTTTTTTCACTTTATTGGCCACTTAAAGTTTGTAAAACACTCTTATCCAGGTGTAAAAGTGCCTTGAGACTCTATAGTTGGTTTTGAGGGAGTGTTTTTACTGGCTTTCTGATCCTAAGTTCCCTTTCTAGCTACTGGTATATTTTTCAATTAATACAGTACTGTGCAAAAGTCTTAGGCACCCTGTATTTTTTAAGTATAAACTTTGTTATAGATTTTTATTTTATGACTTCTACATTATTGAGTCAGTACAAAAAACATTTTAGATTCCCAAACATTAGTTTTTGTTGCAGAAAAATGTTACAGAAAAATGTTTGTATGTCAGTAAAGAAAGCAGCAGATTACCCAAGAGGACACTTTTCAGATTAAACACACAATGAAGGCTGTTGAGTTTCGCTGCAAAAATAAGAAGCGAGTGCGACAGTCAAAGTCTCCAGAAGAACCGTGTCTGGTTCTGCAAAATAAAACTTACAGCTCATTTCCTTATAAAACTGCACTAATTCTACCTGCGACTACTTTTCTTTTTTTAAGCAAAGGATCTTTACACCAAATATTGACTTTGTTTAATTTATTACTATTTATTGCTCTTTATGGTATTTTTTATTATTTTTTTTTATGCAGAAACATTTAATTTCATTATTTTTGAAGGCATCTTTGCTCTACAGCATTTCTTTTGCATGTGCCTAAGACTTTTGCACAGTACTGTATGTCTACCATGTTAATAACATCTGAGCCTGTACATTTCTGTGCACTAAGTGAAGTTTGGCAGTTACACTAATCAAGTAGCACAATTATTAATAAATGCAAATTACTAGTTTGCAATCAGATCAATTGTGCATGCAGTTTGTAGGTGTGTTTCAGGTGATTTAGAAAAGAATGAATCCATGAGTGCCATCACGAGCAAAATAGGATGAGGAAACTATTCACATTACATTTCTATGTGCATTAATTGTTCTCAATAACTCAGTATAGAAACTTCCAGTCTCAAAAAGATTCACAGAAGTTTAAACAGTTTGAACTGAAATTTAAGTATTGAATGTGATGAGATGCATTGAGAAACTGTTCAAAAGGTGGTGTTAACATAAAATAAACGCATTTAGAGAGATGTTAATTAGGTATAGTGAATGGAATACTTCAAAAGTTTCTATTTCAATTCTGATGCCATCAGATATGCAAATGTGCGGTTAATATCTAATATTACTGCAGTAATAATAAGCAATCATTTTGATAAACCTTCTGATTATGTGTAAGGAATTGTGTTGATAAACATTCTCACTATTAAGTGAATGATATAATGTTGTATTCAAGTGGCAGAAAAATGACTTCTGCAAATTTAATACCTGCCCTTTGGTTGTACTAATTTGTACATGCAATTACAAATCATATTTATTTTATTTTTTTGCAAGGGCAAGTCCCTGTATTTTGCCACAAATTCCATATTTATTTAGGAAAGAATGCAAAAGAACAAGAACAAGCACTACTGTATTTTGCTTAATGGAAAAATGTAATGCTCCATAGATCCTGTTAGTATGTTTCACATTGTTTCACACTGGGTTTTTTTAGGTGTTGCATGTTTAAACACGAAGACCACTGCCAATTCAGGCCCTTAATTTGAGCATTTAAGAAAGGAAATTCACTTTAATGTTTTAGCCATTTTTGTATTTATTTATTTATTTTTTTTTTTTACATTTTGGTTAATTTTCATTACCACAGATTGAGAACTACATCAAAGAGAGCATGAAGGCAGAGATGGCACAGTTACAGCAAAGCGCAGTCCACAATCGCACGGCAGCCATGCTGGAAATGGGAACCAATCTTCTCTCCCAGACAGCCGAACAGACCCGCAAGCTTACTGATGTTGAAACACAGGTATCTTCCCCCTGTGAAGCTTCCCACACAACACTTACTAAGCTATTCTTCTTATTATTATCTCTGCAGGATCGCCACTAAAAAGCCAAACTAAATACACAAATCACATGACTTGTCTGTTCTCCCTGTAGCCACGGTTTGTACTTGTGTTCCCACCATTATTGATGTTTTATGCGAATTTGAATGAGACACGCAGGAATATGGTCATGAGTTGATATTGTTGTTTTTGTGAAACGAAGACTTTTCTTGAGAGAACCAATGTTCTTAAACACCACTCCATGTCCAAGGAACAGCAGTAGCTCAATTTTTCCTGTTTATGACCTCTCTACAGGTGTTGCTTGTTTAATGCTGGCCTACTTTGTGGTTATGTGTGCTATATCATTACTGTCTGGCTGTACTGCTTCGCTGTGACTTGAAATTAGGTTTTGAATCAGACATCCAGGCTGGAGATTCAGCTGCTGGAGAACTCACTGTCCACGAACAAGCTGGAGAAGCAGCTCATGGTACAGACCAATGAGATCAGTAAGCTCCACGATAAGAATGGGTAAGCATAAGCACAAATCATAAACTAATTCAAGAACCCTTGCAGTTTTAAACAGTGTAAAGACTAATGTTAAAGGAGTGGCTCCAGGGTATGACATACCAGGGTATGACACGCAGATTTCTGCAATTCTGATTAGAACTGACTTTTTTGTACATTTGTGACCTGCACTGAGAAATGATGCCCTGGAATGTTTAAATCTGATTCCTAGTAATAATAATTTCTTTTTTAAAAAAACAAAAAAACAAATGCAAGTTTCATATCCAAAAAACACAAATTTCAAAATAGAGCATTCAATTCTCAACAATTCAATAAGATCTGAGACAGTTATTTGGTTTCATACTGTGCAATTCAGTGCAACCTGCCAATGGACAAAAGACATCTCCTGCCTTTAAAAACACTTTTGAAGACATATTTTCATATATGGACTGTTGCACATTTAATTAATTTGATATATATGCTGTTTGGATAGTATGATATAGTGTAGTTTGTTAATTGGTCTGATGGGACTTATCTCTCATCATAAGTATGTAAGCTTGATTCTCAGTTCTATCAGCAGAGCTACCCAGCTGTATTTGGGGGTGGGGGCTGGGGGAGGATGCATACTGAACAAAATTTTCATCATGAGTATTACAAAGATCAAAAAAGAAAATAGTTAGCTGCATTTGTATTTTTTTTTTAAAAAAATTGTTCTCCATATTGATGTTATGGTACTAATATTGTCCAGGAAGTCACCGTGCAGAATTTGATATCCATGTGTTATTTTCTGTTGAATACACAAGTTAATGCGCATTATATACCCAAGATGAGCAATAAAACCTTAAGACAACTGGACTGCCTGGCCTTAGAGTAATCCCCAAATGTATACGATGAAATTTGGATTGCTTCTGCCAGTGTTTCAGTCATGGATACTGAGGAAATTTGTATAAATATTTATACACCTATTATAGCCATGTTAAATCAAGTTAATCTCCTATGGTGTGTGAATTATAATGCAGAACAATCGCAACAGAGTGTGGACAGCTTCGCACAGCTGCGCTCTGCCCTAAAACGCTTTCCTACTCTTTCCCTCCTGTCCCCAGCACCTCTTTTGGTGTCTCTCCCTTTCTACTGTCTTTCTCCTCACTGTCTCTCTGTCTTCAGGTTTCTGGAGCTGAAGATGCAAGAAATGGAGTCGAGGCACAGGGAAGAGCTCGAAGTGCTGAGGGAGGAAAAGAGCAATCTACAGGCACTTGTGGTCAGGCAGAGTGGTGTGATCCTTGAGCTGGAGGCCCAGCTGGGCAAAGCCTCAGGCAACAGCACAGTGCTGCAGAAGCAACAGCAGGACCTGATGGACACTGTGCACAGCCTTTTCAACCTCTGCTCCAAGGACGGAGGTACGGAAACGCTGCACAGATCAGCTCTGACTTTATGATTTCCCAGAATGTTAAGGTGAAATGTAACAATGCGAATGCACATGTGCATTCTTTGTTTTAGCTCTGGTTTGGAAATTAAGAGTTTGGAGTAAGAATAATGTAGCCTTCCATATGCTTATTATAGCATAAAAATGAAGAGCATGTGACCACTATATTTACACTAATTACTGGTTACTTTATATACAAGGCACTATTGTCTGTCAGTTGTCATTGTTGTGTGCCATTGGCCAACATAGTGCTTACAAAGATTGTTTAGTTCAAAAGAACAACAATTATGATTTCCTTCACCCCATTTCCTTGAGGTTCACTTTAGTCAAGTATGTGGCACAACAGAAAAGCGTTCACTCTGTTTTAGCGAGCCATTCGTGCCTGGGAGTCCAAACGAGTAAAATTGGCCATGCTGTCTGGATGGGAGGAACGACACTCTCTCTCCTGTGTCAATCACAGCAATACTAGCCAATCATGTATGAGCTCATGTATGCAGACGAGGACAGTTAGCTCTTCCTCAACTGGAGGCTACAGCATGGAGATTGCTGAGGATGGTACCGCTTGAAGTACCATGGAAATGGTTTTGGACCTCAATTCCACATGGACATTC
>JANDJT010000141.1:14559776-14586238 GCA_024331685.1 Stegophilus panzeri | reverse complement strand
CCGTTGTTACCCAGATGAGGACGGGTTCCCTTCTGAGTCTGGTTCCTCTCAAGGTTTCTTCCTCATATCATCTTAGGTAGTTAATAGGGATAAATTCACACACTTAAAAAGGTCCAAGCCTTTAGATACTGCTAATTGTATACAGACTGTATTCATGCATATTTCAAATGGTTAGCATGTAGAATGTGTTAAATTCATACATGTTTAAAAAAAATAATAATAATAATATTTGCCTACTCCCAGAAGATAAATTAAAAAATGACATTATCCTTCAAAGCAGGTGGTTGTGATCAGACACTGATACTTACTAAGGAGAGGAATACTGCAATGGTGTTTATGTATTCAGTATTGTCCAAATACACAGAGAATCCAGGGATTTTACTTAGCCCAGCAGATTGCCAAAACTTTAAATGGATCAGAATTATTCTGCACCTCTACACTGTTGAACAAATAATCACAGTAACAATACCCTCTAACAACTGCACAGAAGTTGAATATCCCTGTACAGTTGTATATTATTCTGTACTCAAATGAACATAGTGCATTGTTAAATTTGATAATGCACCTGCAGGCCTTTGGAAAGTGAGTGTGATAGACAGCTGTAATGCATCACAAATACAGGGTCCTGTCAATACGTTGTCTTTACTTTCAGGGTTTACTTTTTTTTTTTTCCTTCTATTAGCCTGCATCTTAGCTGACAGTTTGAACGTACTGTTGCTGAAAAATACACAACGTGCAGCTTAATTCCTCACATGCCTCCACATTGCCCAATCCCAGAAACCCCCAAAACACACGAATGTAAGACCTTTTCTACAGATCAGAATGATAGACTGAAAGAGTGACATGCAAAACAAATAGAGAAAATGATCCACATTAGTTCTGCATGACAGAAGAATATTTTTAACTTGTATTCATGTTGATGGGAGAAAACTAGTGATGTGTGTAGTCACTGCTGTAGGTTCATTCATTTTTCTTTTAATTAAGGTAAGAACTCTCATCCCTAGTCACTGCTAATCATTTTCAAATATGTTCGGTGTTATCTATGGGAATCACCATTGTCAATATCCACAAAACAACAGTAAAGTTTGTAGAGTATTATATATTGATAGATATTATGTGATATTGTTAGAAAGTATAAAATTAGCAAAGTGATAATTCATTCGGAAACCAGAAAAATGTCGTTGATGCCACGTTGTGTGGTGATTGGCCAACATTTGTTTTTATTTTCACTGGGGGGGATTAAAGTCTTGGGGGTCACAATGGCTTAGTGGTTAGCATGTTTGCATCGCACCTCCAGGGTTGGTGATTCGAATCCTGCCTTCACTTTGGGGGTTTCCTCTGGCAGTGCAAAGACATGCATTGTAGGCTGTTTGGCATTTTCAAATCATCTATAGTGTGTGAATGTGTTTGTGATTGTTTCCTGTGATGGGTTGTCACCCCGTCCAGGGTGTCCCGCCTTATGTCCTGAGCTCCCTGGGATAGTCTCCAGGCCCCCCGCGACCCTGTGTAGGATGGATGAATGGATGGGTTAAGATCTTAATTAGGAGTGTCAGAAACGTGACCCTCAATAATTCCCACTCTGCCTATACCCATGAATTAAGTGTAGATATGATAGCTCTGAGTGTTTAGTTAAATACATGATTTTAGAATTTTTCTTTACATAAATTTCTTATAATGATAATGATAATGAGTCTTTATTGGTCACATATACATTGCAGCACATTGAAATTCTTTTCTTCACATACTCTAGCATGCCAGGAGGTTGGGGTCAGAGCTCAGGGTCAGCCATGATACAGCACCCCTGGAACAGAGAGGGTTAAGGGCCTTGCTCAAGGGCCCAACAGTGGCAGCTTGGCAGCACCAGGGCTTGAACCCCCGACCTTCCGATCAACTTTCCAGTTTCCAACCTGTGCCCATTGTAGCATAGATTCCTGCTCTTAGCTGACAGGAGAGGAACCCGATGTGGTCTTCTGCTGTGGTCGCTCATCCACTTCAAGGTTCAATGTGTTGTGCATTCTGAGACGCTTTTCTGCTCACCACAGTTCTAAAAAGTGGTTATTTGAGTTACTGTAGCTGTCCTGTCAGTTTGAACCAGTCTGGCCATTCACCTCTAAACTTTCTCATCAGCAGTGTGTTTCCACAGAACTATCACTCACTGGATGTTTTTTGTTTTTTGCACAATTCTGTGTAAACTCTAGAGACTGTTGTGTGTGAAAATACTAGGAGTTCAGCAGTTTCTGAAATCCTCAAACTCAAAACAACCATGCCACAAGTATAGATTTCCTAATAAAGTGTTCAGTGTGTGTGTGTGTGTGTGTGTGTGTGTGTGTGTGTGTGTGTGTGTGTGTACCTATACCTATAACAGTTCAATTCTAGCTGAATTAGATACATTGAGATCATAATTTAAGTCTAAATCTAAATATATCAGGGTGCCAACAGATGATCCATGTTTTGTTCACCAAATTCAGTGTGTTTAGATGCAGTTGTGCAAAATCCCAAGCCTGTACAAAATCAGCAGCTTTCTTGCCATGCCTCATGCAGCTGATTATCTCATTGGCTGCGCTTGTAAAGGTCAGTGACAATGGGGTCAAAGTTGAATTTGATTATGAGAACTAGATAACTTTGATAAGATAACTTTGAAGCAGTGGTAAAGCATAACATTTAGGCAGTGTGCAAGGCTAAAAGTGATAGTCTGTCTTGGACAAGCCTTTCCATTCTTTCTACACAATCTATCATTTAAAACAAGAAGGTAAACAAAAGTACATAACCCACATGTTTAACAAAAAGTGCAGAAAACAGACCTCTTTGAAAGACATCACCTTTATGACTGCAGTATTGTGTTGTAACGGCTGGAGCTACTCACGCTTCAGCACACTGCCTGCTCTTTAACAGTTGACCGAAATGTCAGAAAGCCCCGTTTGCAGTTACAGGCTGAGCCTCCATTATGACTGTATATGTGTCCGTATATATTCGGTCATGGTCACCTTACACAAGTTTATTTGTAAAAAAATCTACATATAATATACCTGGCTGTAATCAAAAGTTAGCTAATAACCACCAACTAACTGGTTTGCTATAGAACAGGACAACATATATTTAGAGACAGTAAAGACATTCAATTTTGGATACAGAGTATTTCGTGGATCTAGGCTCTCGATTTTGAGAATAGTGCTATTGGCATTCAGTGAAATTCTCCTGAGTTTGTTGGCCTACAGAATTCCCTATTGAATATTGAAGCCTCAAATTTCTCCAAATTCAACAAATTCCCCTTTCAACACCCACAGTGGTCTAAGGCTAGCGATTTCTCCCTGGCGGTCAGAGCTGGTCTTACAGCAACTCCGACTTATCCAGCAAACGCATTATTTCTTTTCCCACCACTGTAACCCAGGCTTGCCCTTTTGACCTTGCTTCTGCCCTAGATCTCAGTGGTCACAGAAAATTTACCCTGGATGTCTATGCTGGGACTGACTTGAGTGCAGAGAAATTTCAAACCTCTGGGCACAAGTTCCACTTCCTGCTGGGAGGGCACTGTGAGCAAAGCTACTTCCTTTTGCTCTTTCTGTCACTAGGACATTGAGCTGACACCCAAGTGACTCTTTTAACCAGACGTCTGCATTTTTGTGATTACAAATGAGACCACAAAGATTCTGAAAGAGACGGTGAGAACGCGGGACTTTGTTGCCGGTGTGTCCTACTCAAGTCTTGTTTTTGTTTTTTTGTTTACAATTCTAACACTACAATATACTAAACCTTGTATGTTATTCTGGACTACACTTAATTATGGTTAGGTGTTGAATATTTCTGTTGTGGTAGAAATACTGTATCAGTCTGTACTGTCCTTAAAGGTAATCGAAGTAACTCAAATAATGTGCGTTATAGGATTAAGAGGGAATAAATTGGTTAGAATTCTCCTGTTGCTGTTTTGTGTTTGCTCATTTGCTTTTATGGAGCAGTTTGTAGCTATGAGTCCACTATAGAGGTCACCTTCCTCACCTCTGGTTGAATTAGTCAAACCTTAATGAGTCCAACGGGACAGTCTATGCTCTTGAGGTGAAAGGGAAGGTTCCAAGGTTCAGACTACCATGGCACCTCTACTGCAATTTAAAACTGGGTCAGGGGTTCTTCAATAGGGAGAGCATACATCTATTTCCTACCCAAGCCAATCATTAGAAATGTTTGGCATATAATATCGTAATGTGGGGTCTGCATGTATTAGTCTTTGTTTTCAGACAAGAAAATGGCTGAATTTGAAAATGTTCAGTGTATTATTATAAATAGATTATATATAGATGAGCATAAATAAAAATGTTGGTAATAAAAATAATCGTCATGTACAGCTATCATTAATTTTTCTACTTTCAAAATTTTTTAGTAGCTTTTAAACATTTGTTTTCCTCCCTATGGAAGTTTGATCTGTGATTGCCAGATGAGCTCGTCTACGTAGCACACTTATCACTTCTAAACATATTACAAACTCTGGGAGCTAAATCGTGTTTTAATGGTAACTGATCCCAGTTCTGGGCGGCTGCTACGAATCCCTCACTGCTACACATGAATTTCTTTTTTCTGCGCTGTGTTATCGCACCTAATGAATAGCATCAGTCATCTTTGATTACCACAGCCTCGGCTCTGCAAAGTATTGTTGTTTCAGTCACTGGGTTTAGTTTTCGAGAAATATATTGCACCTCAGCATGGTACTTTTCATGGCTTTTTAAATAAATGTGTCTGAAATGAAACTGTTAGATTTTGGCATACTATTACTGAGATGCTTTGAGCCTTATGTAATGTTCTGGTTTGCCAAATGAATTGGCTACAGTTAGTCATTACCTCTGCTCTCTCTTTTTCTTTTTTTTTTTTCAGTTTAGTGTCAGTTCAGTTGCTGGTAAGTTTTCATTGCTCATCTGATATTAATACAGCCTCAAATTCTCAAGCCATTTGCGTGTCTGGGATGTCTGGCTTATATTGACCATAAACAAGATTTGCTCTTGCTCGCCTCATTTTAGTCTCCGTTTACTTAAGGCATCTTAATTCTTTATACGAGAGTTTTAGAGCGTTTTAGTTTGCTTGACTAACGGCCTGATTTATAGAAGTAGTTTTTCCTGTTTGTACTTTTCACAAAAACTCCACACTGAACAGAAGTCCCTACTGAAGGAGCAAGAATTCATAGGTAAATAGAGAACAGTGTATTAATGTGTATCTTAGTGGCAGGACACAAGCTGTTTAATAGTTCCTGATATTTAATCGGTTAATGCTAAGTGCATCTTCATGTTCCTTGGGAATCCCTACTGCTAACATGATACCATTTTGTGACTCGTAGCATTTGGTTTAAAAATATCCTTGGTTTGTGAATAATTAAAGTGTGTTTATTTGAGAAAAATCTTTTGGGATGCATTTGTGGTTGTGAGTACACTTTTGCAATGAGCTATGTCAATAAGTCTGAATCCAGATGTTACTACACAGTGAAAACGTTTTGTTTTTTAAACTTGTGGTGGCACGGTGACAGACGCACACATTGATCAATAACACCTGTCAAAAATGTCTACACAGCACCTAGCAAGAATGTTGGAACGTTGACCTTGCACATGCCTCATCAGAGATATCACCGTTCACTGGACATATATATATATATATTCTTATATACTGCGTTTGAATATCTCCTTAATAATTGTTTTCTCATAAACATATTATTTGTAATGTTAGTTGCAGTTATAATGATCATTGTGGTCAATCAGTAAATTATTAGAAAAGTATTATTAAAGGCTTTATAACTATCACGGACAGCTGGTCAGGATATTGAATGGGAAGGCGAAAACAGATTTTTACTATGCATGAGTAAAGGACCTTCTTTCTTTCTTAGTATAGTTAGGTGTTAAATGTTTCTTCTGTGGTAGTAATCTCAGGAATCATGTTTGTACTGAGTTTTCGACACCTTTAGGCTTGATCTTTAATAGTACAGTTTAATCTTTAACAGCTTGATCTTCATCATGTACACATAATACGTAACACAGACAATGAAAGACTGATGGATAGCATCACTTGTGCTTCCTAATTTTGTTTAAGTCAACTGTTTGAATGCCTATAATCGTGCTGTAATCATACTGTATTTCACATACGCCTTCTCAATAAAAACAAACAAACAAACAAACAAAAAACCCAACATGCCATGTCAAATATGGCCAAAAAATCTTATTTATTTGCTTATTTACTTGCTTATTTATTTATTTATTTTTCTTGTAAGCAAGGGAGGGCTTAACCCCTTCTAGCCCATTTATACCAGCCATCCAGTCGCCATTATCTTCACTAACTATTTAACATCGTTTCCCATGAGCTTTAAAATACTGCTCCAATGTGAGCCCAAGTACGAGATCAATCTGATGGACAGACCTTATTCAGCCACAGATGAGACATCCGCAGGTACACTGCATACTCAATGGGCATGATCTCTCTAAGTGTTTTGTCTCTAGCAATTTTGTATCTAGCAATAAATTGCCATTGGACAGGTCTGGCTTCTTGTTGTGCTAGACTCCACAGCATGCAGTTCTACTCTATGAACCTGTCACTGCGGGAGATTCTTGTCAATGACACTTGGTTCTTTCACAGTGAGGCAGCTATTATAGTCTTTCTCTTGAAGGTCTTTCTACCTCCGCTGCCCACCGCCTCACTCCAGGGATCAAAGCCAGGCCTAAACACCATCCTGCTCTGCGGTGACATCTCTTCTCCCAAATCAGCCCCAACAGTGAAAGCAAGGGTGTGAAAGCTGAGTTGGACTCTTTAGGAGCATTAGTGAGAAGAAACAGGAAGAAATTTCAGAGATATAACCAGGACTTGGCGTGTAAATATAAACCACTTGTTATAACAGGAACTTGAAATTTATAGCTTGTAGTATTTTGTCCGCAGACCTTTGCTTGGTTTCAAAATATTGGCAGGAGTAATTATGTACAGATGGAGGGAGAGCCAGCTGCAGGCTTTGAGAGGCCTGACCGAGCCGGACGTTTCCTCATTCGGTGCAAGAGATCAGTGCTTTGATTAAAGAGCGTTCACACTGGAAACATGTCACTCACTACCACTCACTGGAAGATCTTATCGATAAAACACCAGAGAGCTTTCCGGTAGATCTGAATACGGTGTTCTCTATTCACTTTCAACACACACATTTCCTCACTGTGGACGTTTCAATCGGAAAAATTCGGCTGTATTTTGAATTTCGGTGTGTATTATTTATTCTGTTATCTGAGTGAGCTTGGGTACGCTATTCTTTAGTGGCTAGAGCTTCAATTCATTCCATCGCCTAAAACCATGTCTCGAAAAAAAAGAATAACTTTTTATACCATCGCTGCAGTCCAGTGTCATAGTGTTTTGTTTTTTGTTTTTCCAGTGCAGGAGGTGTGATTGATTTGTGCATGTCTAACCAGAGATGAAAAAGGTGTCATATGATTTTAAACACATTCTATCCCTTTCCCATCCTGAGAAGCAATAAATTCTGAACACTCCCTGCCAATCTCGACCATGTATATATGTAATCCTTGCTGGATGTCTTTTCAGAAAATGTTCTCTGCTCTTACTCCAAAAGCATTGCATCATAAAACCTCTGTTTTCATATTCACATGGGTATTACAAACCACAGTTGGCATGAGCATAATACAACTCGTGAAAATGATCATCACCTGCTGCTTTGTAGTAGTATATGTACTGCAGAATGTCAGTCAGTCAATTGTTCATCTGGATGAATCTTGTTCTGTTGAAATGGAAGCACTTGTGGTGACAGATTGTGTGATAGATAATAAGACTCAATCACTGCAGTGAAGGGGATATGGTCATGTTTCTCAACATTCAAACTGTGAAAGTAATGGACCGTTCCATGTAGAGATCAACTAACTAACTCTATCTTTCATTCACAGTGGTGCCCAATAGCACAAAACAAGCCGACGAGGAGAAGAAATTCCGGGACTGCGCTGACCTCTATGAAGCAGGCTTCCAGAAAAATGGAGTATATACCATCAACATTAGTCCGCAAGAAACGAAAAAGGTGTGTGTTTGCATATGTGTGTGTGTGTGTGTGTGTGTGTGTGTGTGTTCAGATCTCGTAAGATCTCTCATCATCTTTAAAAGATTGTTCCTCCTTCTGGTTCTCACATTCTCACCCTCCACTGCTTATTTTAGTGAATTTGTTGCTCCAAACATATCTGGCTGGAATCACCAGTTAATCAACAAGGCTAATGAGAATATTATGGTTATATTAGAGCCAGATTAGGAAACCCAATAATAGTCCATTAGAAACACTGATGCAAAACATTGGTAGATTGGAAGAAAGCCACTGTGAGCAACGTTGACGCATTTGCTGGTTTAGCAAGATAACGCTGAGTGCAGTGAGTGTAGCATTAGGGTGGAGGGGTCGTTTAGTTTACACTATAGTTTATCATTTATTTATATCAATGGCTCCAAATCCAGTGCTCCAAATCTAGTCCTTTGGTCAGTCCAAGATTTTTTTTTTTTTTTTTAATCAGAGGTCATGCTTGAAGCTGAGCGAACCAGAATGTATAATAGCTGTATATAGATGGACTGGATTAGTTTTCACAGCTCTAAAAATAAGGTTGGGAAGTGGAGAGGTTCTGTATATGCTCTGCGTCATGTACATTGGGTGAGACTGCAGGCCATTAGGGTGCATTTTATAGTGTGTAAATGTGGAGGAATATATATGTTGGGTAATCTAAACAAGACTTTATGACCATGTTCCGGGGACATACAACTTTTCAGTGTAGCTGGTATCTGTGTGTTTGTGTGTGTATAGACATGTGTCTGGGTGTCTAGTTTCACCACAAGTCAAGTCTGTGGTTCTCGGGTAATTGTCCTCTGACTGGATTGTGTGTATTCAGCTGGATGTATGTGAGGTTAACAAAATCTCTCCTCCACCACCAAAGAGCGGCAGTCACCGATTTGCCGCTTATTGGTTTACACTGAGCCACACATGGCTAGATTACAGCCATGTGTCCCTCTTTTGTCTCCACTCTGATCTTAAACCTGGACTTCTGCCCTGCTCTAATTGCTAACTAAACATGTAGGCAAGCCTACTTTAGCCAGACCGCAAAAAAAGCAGCTTGTTGGGAACATCTGTCTATATGTGTATTAATTAGCTAGCAAATTTTTTAAAATAACTATAATAGTCCTAGTTAATATTAGTTCACTGGAAACATGGTGAACAGTGCACTAGCTAGATTAGACTTGGGGGAAAAAACATATATCACAGAACTTTCTCTGCTGATATCTTTAGTCAAGCACAGACGTCTAACAGCTTTCAGCGCAGCTAATGATTTGGACACGCTAAGAAAATGAAAGAATATGAACAAAGAATTTAGACTATCAATCATAAAAAGCAAATGCCACAAAAATGTAATAATTTGATATTTCGAAGATTTAGTCTTTTATGTCAGAGCGTGTAAGATGATATAAAATCTAAATCCTTTTATGTCAGAAAAAAAGGGATGACTTTGCTCTTCCATGTCTGGAATGTGATTCGTTAGGGACGTACGTATTTGCATATAGAATTCAGCATAGGCTTAAATTAAAATAAACAATTACTATTAATATGCATTGTAATTTGGATGTTTCTCTTAAGAATGTGCTTTATTGAGTTTATGTGTGTGTGTGTGTGTGTGTGTGTGTGTGTGTGCGCGTCTGCAAGCAGGTATACTGTAATATGGAAACTGCTGGGGGAGGCTGGACGGTAATCCAACGCCGAGAGGATGGTAGTGTTGACTTTCAGAGGACATGGAAAGAGTACAAGATGGTATGCCAAGAAATATCACACTTCTAACCTTCATTTAGGCTGTTAACAGGAGTGAGGGATGTCTAGGACAGCCAGGAGAACAGTAAGCAGATGTATGAAACTTTATTGCCGATATTAATATGAGAAAACATCTTGACATCCAGGAGCAGTAACAATTTATTCCACACATTAAACCCTTGGCCTTTTGCACACATGATCTGGATGCCCAACTTCAGACTTAGAGGGCTGTAGTCAAGCACAGTTTGGTGATTATTGTACTCTAACACATCTAGTAAAACTAGAAATATACTGGCGTGTTGAACGAAGAAATTACCAAGCGTCAGCCTATCAGGACTGCAGCTGATATAGACACGAGGCAGCTCTTCAGCGATGGAGAGGTTTTTGTCGGTTTATTAACATTACGAGTTCAAACAGACAGGGCTTTTTTTTAAAAAAATTTTTTTAAATCAACCATGTGTAATTAATGCTGTATTAAGACTCTATTTACATGACCAGTGCATCAGTGCTATAGTATATTATGAGTATATTTAGTTTATTCATTTGCAGAATATACATTAACCCCATGGTTCGCAAAGTGCTGTCTGTGAAGCATATCCAGGCGGTCCATAATAAAAAAAAAAATTGTTACAGTTTTGACAGGTTACTTAACTTGAACAGGATCCATCACTAAAAAATACGTAGGTCTATAAATAAAGTCAACTTGGACCTAATGTATTCTATGTGTTCTATGAAAGTTCAGGAATAAAATGTCGATGGCGCCACAAACATAGCCAAAATAATTGTGTACACATTTAAATAATAAGCTTAACATTGGAATAGTTATAGGATTATGTTCTGAAATCAGTGCTGAGGAGGTCCCTGGAATTGATTTTATTATTAAAAAGAGTTTGAGAACCCCTGTACTAACCTAATGTTACACCAATGAAATCGTCAAGAGACATTCATGATACGAAAACATTTTAAAATTCCTTGCACATTTAAAAAGAAATTAGATGGACTGGGAGTTGGATCACTGAGCTGGAAATCTCAAAACAAAGGCAGATTAAACAGCATTTTAATCATAATGAAATCAGTTTCATTGATGTACTGTATGTACCAGAGGTGGGTAGAGTAGCCAAAAATGTTACTAAAGTACAAGTAAAACTACATATAACAATAATTACTCAAGTAACAGTAAGAGTTAATAATGACTTGAGTAAGAGTAATAAATTATCCAATGAGAAGATGACTCAAGTGATTAAAATGAGGAAAAATCCTGAATCTCAGACTACATGGAGTCGCACGACAGGTAAGTCGCACCTCTCCTTGAAAATCTGTCTTTTCTGTTTATATGATATAAAACTTGGGTTCAAGATGAAGCAGCATATCCCAGTCCTCTGTACTGGTACAATAACACAGAACCTGTCATTTTCAACACAAAATCTCACACACACCCCAATAAACAAACAGAGGGCTGTCCTGCCTCCTCTTCTTCCCCTTCTTCGGCCACTAACGTCCAGGCCTGAGCCTCTCAAAAAGTGAGCGGTTGTTGTGTCCACATTCAGACCACTGCAGCGTATTGCAAGACTCGCCACCTCATTATACGTGATATAAACGAATTATTAAAACTACAATCTTTAACAGTAATGAAGGAACGCCACCAAATGTAGCGAAGTAAAAGTACATTTCTGTGATTAAAAATGAACTTGAGTAAGAGTATAAGTTAAACCTACTCTTAAAAGTATGTTTTTTTTCCCCCCAAAAGGTTACTCAAGTAAATGTAACAAAGTAAATATAGCGTATTACTACCCACCTCTGGTATGTACTGTCTAACTGATCCATCTAATATTAGCTGTCATCTTTAAATGTTCTGCACCACTGTCTTGTTTGACAATAATGTTTTAAGAGAGATATTGATGAAGCCAGATCAGTCTGAAAACATGAGCTGGTGTGAAATGTACTAAATACTAAACTCATTTAGGTAAGCACAATGATGCAACTGAGTAGCCCACTGAGACAACTGAAAAATATTTCTGGATTTTGGCTCAGCAGTAATTTGGTGATTAGGTGCAGTGGAAAAGGTTTGTAAAGGTTGCTATTTATGCCTATTAGTGAAGTGATGCATAACAACCTGTAACCTTAGAGAGGATTATTACGACACAGTACATTAATACTGTGCTTTATCCACAACCACTTACCCAAGAGGATGCCCTGCTCGACCACTGCCCTCTTTGGCTACTCATACAGTTCTCGTGAGAACTTGTGCAGCAGTAAGGGGGTGGGGAGGGAGGTGGTTTGGGTTAGAGAAGGAAGGGAAGGTTTACTCATATGTGAACATAGTCAAATGTCTGGCTTTTAAAATCTAATTACAATAGCCCACACCTTGACAACAAATACAGACTCACAACAAGAAAAATTCAGGGAATAATAATATTATTCCACCCACACACGGCTCGCCTCAGGCCAGATGCATATCTCGTATCATAAATCACTAGCATCGTAATCACTTTGAAATGCTGAAATCAATAGCCAGCACTTAATAAAAGACCAGTGTGTAACACAACAATATCTCCTTCATGTTTGCTATCAAAATCACACGCAGCCCCTGCCAACACATTTGGCTCATTTCCAGCATCAATCTGATTACTTATGGACCACTTCACGATTTCGAATTATATCATCAGCAACTTATTTTCCCCTGAATGTAATGATTACTCAGGATTGCATCTTCAATTTCTTAGAAAACAGGGACTATAGGAGAATATGATGTGCAATCCAGTACCATATGGTGCTCATTTGTTGCACCATAAACAGGTAGAGTTTGTCCGTGTGGGGCTTCGGTTTAGATTGTCTCTACTGTATTAAATTGCTCTGCATTAAGACATTATTCAGAAGCTGTTCCAGCAAGTTAAATGAGCTGAGCCAGTTGTGTACACATCGGAAAAGCGCTCAGAAGTTCTACTGGGAGGGGCATCCTTACTGTTATATTAAGAGATTAGGGTTAATTACCAAATGATGGCACAAGTGAACATAGCGAAATGTCTATTTCAGAGAAAGACTGTGAACTGCTGCACGTACACAGTGCGTTGTGCATTAGTAATGTATATATTACTTATCAAACAGCTTGCATTTACAAATATTATTGCAAATTGGTTCGTAAAGCACTGATACCATCATGTATCAACATTTCCAAAAACCTTCGAATTATAATCTTAGAAAACATGATAAATGAAGTTGCTTGCGTTTGCTGATTGCTGAGCTTTCTTGGACCAGGCTGTGTTTCCCATGGTCTGCTCCAGGGCCCATCAGTAACCCTTTTGAATTCCTGCACTGACCCTGGGTGCATTCTCCCTTCCAGGGCTTTGGGAGTGTGTCAGCTGAGCACTGGCTGGGGAACGAGTTCGTGTACATGCTGACCAGCCAGAGACAGTATGCACTCCGCGTGGAGCTCACTGACTGGGATGGACATCAGGCCTTCTCCCAGTATGACCGCTTTCACATCGGCAGCGAGAAAAACAAGTACAGGTACTGGAAATCCTGTGATGCTCTAATCTGGTGTTGATTCATTCAAGCTGACAAAACGTTTCTTATTCTGTATGTTAACATTACTGTTTATGCCACTGCTCCAGGCATTGCTCTGACATTTCTTTTGCTCAGCGTATATTCTCACTTCATTCTGTATACATATATTCTGGTAGATGTTACACAGAATGGGACAGTCAAAATACTAGACATTTTTGAAAATGCCAGTTTCGCCCTAAAAATTTTAAGATCCCCCATCATATTGAGTGCTTTAAAACACCCTCTCTTTTAGTCCTCTCTATGTATCTAAGCATACAGGTTCAAATTCAGCAGACACCACTGTCTATGGCTGACATTTGAGCTCCACCAGATTTTGGAGCAAACCATTCCAAGTGTTCAAACACTTGGAGCAGATATATTCTCTTACTGCTTCAAGAGACTGTCAGTCGGTTAGATAAGTTGCTGCTGATAATTAGGTTTTGTTTTTTTAACTTACTCTCCTCTTTTCACCTTAAATGGAAATTTGATTATTATAAGTTTGTAGTAGAATGTAACACAGATACAGTGTACATATTAGGACATCCTCATCGCGCCTCATCGCAAAAGGCTTCAGGGCTCAGCAAAAACTACGTCAGGTGTCAGGTCTCGTACAGTTAGGCATCGGGCAAAACGGCCTCAGGCTTTTATTTGCATGTTTAAAAAGTTAGCTAAACAAAATATTGCAACTAGCTAGCTAGAATGTTGGCGAGTTAGTTTTCTAAATATGCAAATAATACTTGCGAATAATATCAGATAATTGCAGTGGAACATGATCTCTTAATGATACAACTTAATCAGTGTAACAGTTAATAAAAAAAGTAAGAATTAAGTATATCAGGTATGGCTTCTGTCTCTACCTGTCTGTCCTCAACCACCGTTCTGATCTGCTTCTGAACTGCGTGCAGATATGACGTCACATGGGGGTGGGGCGACGCGAACCTTTCACCTGAAGCTGTTCAGTCTGAAGCCGTTTTGTCTGATGCCTTTATGTCTGAAGCAATTTTCCCTGATGCCTTCATGTCTGAGGCCGTTTTGCCCGATGCCTACAGCATCTGTACAAGACCTAACACCTGACGTGGTTTTTCCTGAGTCCCTAAAGCCTTTTATTCTGAGGCGTGATGTCATTTTGTCAAAGGGCTGAGAACTGACGCTGAGGTCTGAGGATGTCCTAATATGTACACCGTATACCGATCATATGTCTATTACTTTGAGGCAATCTCCGATCAAGTCTAAAGTGTAACACTCAGTAGGAAAAAGGTGTCAGGTATAATCCACGGTGGTGCTCTCGAGATCACATCTAATTTGTGGAATTCGTACTCACAAAGTCATGCTAGCATTACATTCCTTTTTGGCACTCACCTCCAGTGGCCAGCTTTATTTGATTATTAAACAGCTTTCATCGCTGAGACTGGAGAAAGAACAAACAGCTACGTTGTAATTCAGTTTGGGCTTTGTGGAATTAGGCTTTTGTGGCCTCCAGTGGTGCCTGACATGAGCATTCACTGAATGAATTTCACACAATCTCTCCCTTTCATAGACATGATTTGTAAATCATTATTGTACAGAATGTGATGAATTTGAGAACACAATTTTTAACACATGGAAAACCATACACACAAGCCCGCACGATCAAGCGCGCTCATTTAATCATAATATAGCTTTGGTGTGCTTTTTAGTGTGTCACATTGTCCTGGCTTATGAACAGCCTATGCCAGTAAAAAGTTTCAAGAATCTAATCGGCATTCTGGTCTCTATAAATAGATTTGTTCTTTTAAACTGTTGTGGTCTCAGACTCACACATTGCTTGTATGGAACGTTAGCCAAAGCAAACTCGTTCCCATGGGTCTAAACAAACTGGATGAGATGTTGCTACTTCTGGTAGTGTGCTCTAGTACTAGTACTGCGTTTAGTCTGAAACTGTTGGTTTGTGCATTTTCAACATACAGCATAAAACAAACGAATACAATTTATAGTTATAATGCTTTATGATCACTGACACACACAAACACAGACTATTTATAGCTGAGAATGGCTACAAATCTACACTGGAAAGCTCAGATAATCGTTTAAAACTTAACGTATTACAAAGTACTATACTTCTCGTTTATCACAGGCAGCGGTGGAGGCTTGCCAGTTGCTTGAAATGTTGCTTGAATGCCAGCCTCTTAAACCTGGACAGGAAATGATTTGGGTTTTAGAACTGTGGTACAGAAAAGCAAGCAGAAATTAATGCTGTAACCTAAATCACAAAACAACTCTCACTTCCATTAATACTACTCAAGTTAATGATTGCCCAATTACATACACAATCGGAAATAAATCAGAGGACTTGGCCAGATGTGTGCCGCATGATAAATTACAGCTAATGACCACATGTATCTAATGTTTTTTCTCTTAAAATTTTCTTCACTGTATTAAGACAATGCTTTTTCTCAGAAGACAGAGTGTGTAAAGTTATTTACATTATTTCAGGAGAATTATTACTGTTTCATTACACACATTTCAGAAAAGAGTATTGGTGCTCTCGGAACTATTAGTTATTTACGATGCAAAATGTCTGCCATGTACTTTCACTAAAGCAACCTATGGTGTAACATGTTGTCCTTTGTTGTGATCTGAAGAGACAAAATATACATCACACTTTCATGAAGATCTAAAAACGTCCACTGGTACATTTCTAGTTGGTCACATATGATCTGTGTGATGTGTGCCAATATCTTTCTGGCCAAACACTGTAAAAATACTAAAAAAAAAAACATCTGGAATACCTGATATGGACTGTCCCTGGTAATCCCCAACTACAGCGTATATACATCTGCTACACACATCCCAAATGGCTTGAAGTAATGTCATTGGCTAATCACTGTAGTCATTGAGCTTTGAATGGGAAAGAGATGAAATATTATTTGGTTGGATCAAGGAAGAGGGAATGTAGTGAAACTGAGAGTCTCACGTGATTCTTCAACCATACATGCACTTACTGTGTGCTGCATAGTAAACCTTTACATTATCTGATTTGCTGTGTAGATACTGTGTGCTGCTGTGGGACATGTGGGCCTCTTGCTTGGTTCATGGAATATGAATGCTGTACAGATTGTCAAGGAAAACAAATAGACATTATAAGTATGAAGTTATCAGGTCCACACATGATATACAGTAGAACTCCATTTATGCTGCAAACACCTATCAGTGCACACTGATCAGAAACAGCTTTACTATGGGAATAGCTATGGGGTGGCCAGTCAAAATATCATATGATAGAATTTTAAAAGTTAACTTCTTTCATTGCCCAATGAAGAGGATTGTCAATAAGTGTAACGTCATGCATGAACTCACAAGTGTAGCTAGCTAACACAGCAACAAGAGAGTCATTCCCTGGACTCACTGACCACCATAAACAGATTAGCAAACATTGGTCAAACATTTTATGTGCACAGTATTCATTAATTTCAGGCATTACATTGAATTTCTTCAGTTTGTTCTTAGCCACTATTAGCTAATGATACTGAATTCATAAGATGTAGCCTACTGTTGTTTACAAATGTTGTTTACTGTAGGTGTGTGCATTTTATGTTCAATGGAGATCCTACTCAGGCCATACAGTAATAGGGGTAGCCACATTATGAATTTTTCTAGACAGCCACCTCAATAAAGTCATTGGGTTTATCCCTAACCTGACCACATCAATGTAAAAGGTCACACCGGCTCGCATGTTGGACAATATTCAGACAGTATTGGTGACTAAAGTCCATAATTTACGATAATATTTACATGAAGGAATTTAAGTGACCTACATGTGGGTCATAGTTCTGAGGTTGCCAGATTTGTATTGAGTAGAAACATCAGAGATGGGTTTTTCAATAGCATCTAGACAACTGCTTTTAAACACAAACACTTGCCTTTAAGTCGGTAATTATCAAGGATAGAAAATCCAAAGTGCAGGCAGAAATATCTTCTTTTTTTTTTTGCTGTCCAATGTAATAATATGTAACATAAAAGCATAAACATAAAAGATACAATTTAAAAATAAAAAATACTATATGAATAAGAAAATGGAGAAAATGGCAAGCATTGAAATAAAGAAATATTCAAATAAAATAAATAAGATAGGAGCCTAGTATATTGCCAATATGCTGCATGAAATGTCCTAGTTGTAATTATCCCAGTAATTTGTGCAAATTTGGTTTAATTTAACAATATGGCTTCCACCCTCATTATTCGGCAGCTGAGAAAATAGCACTTGACCCAGCACATCCTATTATCTTGCTTTTTATTTTATTAATATCCTGCTCCATCAGTTACTCCTGCATACAACTCGCAAGATACTAAATCGAGGTCATGAAATTGTTATGTCTGTGATTTGTCGACTTAATAAAATAATGGCAATGCAAAGAAAACACACCGTAAAGAAAATCAGTCCTAAGCAATGTTGTTCTTCCGATCTCCTCTGTGCAAAAATAACCTTTTTAAGGACTTTAAAAAGACGTTGATTCATTAATACGGTCATATTTATATTTAATATTCGACTCAAATATGTCCGTATTAAATGTAAATATTCTGTTTAGTGTATTTACAGCACAAAACATGAATTTCAGCATTTCAGACATATTGTGGTTGTGACATGAAACTCAACCAGTGGACTAAATACTGCTCTTCATCCGAGCCAATATCATGCAAGAGAAATGTGCTAAAATTCAAGTTGAGAATTGTTTTTAACTCCAACTCACCTCTGTTTCACTCAAAATCCACCCTAGGTCTGTAACCCTCGCATAACCACTGAATAGCTCTTAAGTCTGTAGTAACGTCTGGGGTCTGAATGATGATGTGCACAATATTGGTAGAGTTAGGGTTAGGGTTAAAGAGTTAATGCCTCACTCCAAACACTTAACTCAACTCTGAATGTCATTTTGTGTTTTATTTAATAGACTTCAATTACAGCGTAGGATAAGAATTCAAAATTAGAACCTAATTTGTACATATTTGCTTCTCAGTGCATTACTTCTTCTGAAAAACTATGGATAAGCTTTCCGTCCTTATTCCATTTTTCCTTAATATTCTGCCTGTTGGTAAGATGCTTAAGACATGAAATTTCGAGATGAAACATTGTATGACATGTTTGAAAGTGTTCAAGGAGTTTGTAATGACCATCAACTCAAACAAAGTGTGTTTAGAATTTTGTGCCAGTATCCTAGGCAAAAGAAACCTGAGCTTGAGTTACAGTGAATCATGTGCCACTGTACAATAACAACGTGTCAGCAATCAAGAAAAGCTTTGAAACATAAAGCTGAGGGTATTTAGAATACTAGTGGGGAGTTCCTGTGACCCTGTTTTCTTACATGATAAATTTGACTTCCAAGTGTGATGACAGGACAGAACGATGCTAATATTTGCGAGCACAATTGTGCAATTATTATTGCGCAATCGCAATCATTCGCCTGGTGTATTCTTTTTCACTTTTCATTTATGAAGCATGATCCAGCCAAACCAGTGAACGCTGGCACACTGCACGGGTGCGTCTAAGTTGGTTAGCATAATTGCGTAGATTGTGTGTTGTTGTTAACAGAGTAAAACAATAGCAATATTTCCCTGCATGAATTTGGCATGGGAAAGTTAGCAAACCTGGCAGGACTGTTTCATACCTGCATGTGTCCGGTCTCTTGGTCAATCTCAAATGTCATTAAGAATGTCGTAAACTAATATATAAATTTCTTACCAAATAAACCAAGGGCTTGTATCATACAGTGCTAGTGCATGGAAATTGTAGTTATGACCAACTTCCAAGAAGGAGAAAATGAAACGTGCTAAAAAAAAAAAAAAAAAACGAGACGGGAGAACCAGATGGAAATGTATAGATGTTTAATCATATTACAGACATTTTCCCCAAATTGTGAGTGAATGTGACACCTAATTTCCAAGAGAATACACTGGCTTTCCTACAGACCTACAGTCTTGAGCCTTCTTCAGTTCTTCATATGCAACTTTGTGGATTTTATCCCAAGTAGTCTAAAGTAATCAACATTTGTTTTGTAGCTATGCCACAATATTGCCATCTCAAACTGAGCACCATTATACAGTATATATCTAGAGAATAGATCCATGAAAAGAATGAATATGAGGCTATAGCAGAGCCAAGGCATGAGTATTATGGATGGTATTGGTTGACTGGAAGTATGCTTGGGTCAGGGTTGTAACAAGCACAGGTTCATACAGACTGTCGACGTTCAAGGGTTTACAACTGGTCAAAATACCTCTGCACTCAAATACTGTGTGTTTGCACACCAACTCTGTATATTTGGCCAAGCATAGCTATTGTGTGGTCTTGCGTCACATTTCTTAAAACCCACCACCACGAGTCAGGATTTGTATGTGTGTGTGTGGGCAAGTGTTCGTGCACCACTCCATAAAATCAACACATGCACAGGGTTTAAATAACAGCACTCATTGCCAGAAACAAAAACACACACATTTAATATCGTTTTAATAAATATATCCTCTCTAGTGTGTGACTGAACATACGCTGAGGTTATTCAGTATTATTTCTACTGCTCACATCCTGGCAGAAAAACCTAAAAAAAAAATCCCAGTCCCTTGCTGTATATGTATATTTACAGCAGATGCTACATCTTTATTTAATATCCTTGTACTCTTACCAGCCAAGGCTCGAATTTCAAGTTGTTTGCCATAATGGAATAATCCTCTGGGAATTCTCACAATCTCTTCAGCTCTATTTGATATAGATTTGTGAGAAGAACTTGGCAGAAAAGATGCCTGAATGATATGAGTAAGCTGTAAACTCTGGCAAACGTCTTCTCAAACGAAGTCTACTGATCTAGATTCATTTGTTTGCCTGTCATAAATCATTATAAATATGATTCTAATAGACACTGCAGCTGTTCATACATTAACACTCTTACTCTGATTTATGGGCCCTTCATGAGTCTTCACTACCTGCCTATTTCATGTTAACAGGCAATTTAAGATACAGAAATTAATCAAGAGATCCATTTGAAGTTATCTTTTTAGGACGTTAGCATTACTGGGACACAACGTGCTACTTCTGCCACAGAAATGAGCTAACATTGAGTCTATGGACTGCATGATTATTTAAAATGGTTTAATGTGAGCCTCTGAACCATGTTGTGTCATTAATCTGCTGTTCTTTTTCCCACATCCCTCCCAAATGTCCAACCACTCCTCTGTATACTGTATATACTGACAGCTTTGCTTACATAGGCTTACATATACAGCAACTTAGTTATGTTGGTATTTACACAGGAAAAGTTATGCGTATTCAAAGGTTATGCAGTTGCTTAAATTGATTTTCTGGGTGTGGCATTCAGATTATGAAAATAACCTGTGTGTTGCTCACACCTGGGGATCACGGTGACTAAGTGGTTAGCCCGTTTGCCTCGCACCTCAGGCGTTGGGGGTTCAATTCTCCATATTCTCCCTGTGCTTGAGGGTTTCCTCCCCTAGTTCAAAGACATGCGTTGTAGGCTGATCTGCATTTCTAAATTGTCCGTAGTGTGTGTATATGTGTGAATGTGTGTGTGATTGTGCCCTGCGATAGGTTGGCACCCCATTCAGGGTGTCCCCCGTCTTGTGCCCTGAGTCCCCTGGGATAGGCTCCAGGCTCCCCGTGTACCCTGTGTAGAATAAGCCTACACCTTTAGACATAAGGACTTGCTTTTAAACCCCAAAAAATCAGGGATAGAAAATGTAGACTGAAAAAGCGGACAACTTTTTTCCTTGCTGTCGAATATAATACGATGTAACATAAAAACAAGAGACAACTATGTCTTTTAAAATGAAAATAAAAAGCTAAATATAATGATATATGATTGAGAAGACAGCATGCATTGATATACATATCTAATAGGAGCCTAGAATATTGCTAACATACATTATACTGTAAGTGGTAACAGATAACAGATTGTGGTGACTTTGCTACTACTTTGGAGACCTTTTGCAAGCATCGCTGTGGCTCTTCTTTCTTAGACAGTGCAAAAGCTAACCATACAGCTCCATTAATCTAAATAAGATGTCGTGTTGTGATTGCTTTGCTTCTGTGTATAATATGATACTCATGTGTATTCTCCTATATTTGCTCCAGTGGAAAAAAAACATTGTTCGTGCTGACAGGATGTAGTGTAAACTCACTTTGGGACAGCCAAGGCAGCCAACAGTACATTCTAAGCAAACAATGAGTGAATATACTCATGAATTACTATCATTTACATTTGAAGGACAATTGTGCAATGTATTGTTACATGGTGGGCCTTTATGGGGGAGCGTTTTCCTATTTCTACTGAAACAAGATTCAAAACAGACAAAGGACAGAATACCATGTGACGCTTCGCAATTAATCTGTGCAAACGTCACATACATCCGGTGATCAAGCAAACCTAACAAATCACAATTCCTTTATTTTTCTAGAAACGTCAGATGGCATATTCCCTAGGGATCTGTTGCGAAGGGTAGAGAATATTTGACACTATTTTCAGTTTGCATTAGCTCTAGTTTTCAGACTGGGACTTGGCCCCAGGGAGGTCTATGTTATTTCAGTGTGGCTTGTAGGCTTGTGAAGAATGGGGAGAGAGGGCTGGAAGACTATAAGCTGCACAGATGTTCTTGTCTTTGATGAGAGCTGTTAAAACAGCAGTGAGACATTAGAACAACTTATAATGGACTTGGACGTGAAGGAAGGAAGTGCCTTTTCTCTGGTCTACTTATCACAATTAAGCAGAAGCCACAGCATTTTGATTGGAGATGAACTGG
Source organism: Stegophilus panzeri (assembly GCA_024331685.1). NCBI lineage: Eukaryota > Metazoa > Chordata > Actinopteri > Siluriformes > Trichomycteridae > Stegophilus > Stegophilus panzeri. Next base: position 14,564,136 of record JANDJT010000141.1, on the reverse strand, counting down.
TGTGCATTTGTCTGTTTGGTTGTATGCGTGTGCGCTGCATAGTGTCCTGGATTGAGCTTCTTATCAGAGCGAAGCAGTTACCACAGCCTAAACTGTTAGAAAATGAAATGATGTGCATTTTATCTGCCTGGTTTTCTGTGTGTGTGACCAGGAATTGGCCAGGCTGTGTATTGGAAGATTATTTATTTGGAATCCTGCTCATAAACGTTGCAAGGATTTTGAAGAATTCAGAAAGTCGTAGATGTTCTCAAAAAGATTGTTTAAAATTTGTAGACAGTACATTGTCTTATAAAATGGGGAACTATTGGCAGGTGCGTTTTGCATAGTTGAACATGAGTGTTTTCTGACATGCAATCAACAAGGATGTGGACCTCAGGATAAAGAAGGATCTCAGAAGAGTTTGGCAGAGGATGCTTGGGGAAATCTCCAAACAAACAGCCCATTTGTATTCTTCTGCACTGCACGCTATTACATCATTTCCTGGTCATTGTTTGAAGTGGACGGCTTTACAGTGATCAGGTAGCCTGTGACCAGGAAACCTGCTGGATCGATTAAGTGTTAGGAATGGAAAAAAAGAAAAGAAAATAGAACTCCCGCTTGGTGGTTGCAATGACAACCACATAACCACAAGCTTGGCTCCTCAACCCCCTCACATTGCATCACCACCCTCTTAGTGGATAACAACAGGACTTCGACACCACCAAAACGCAATCAAGTTTTCCCATTCCATGTCCAAGCCTCAACTGAAGTGAGATTTACAACACTCATTCGCTCTTGTCCATTCCTATTAAGACGGGTGGATTTCAGGACACGATCGTGTGAGACTGAGCATTTTTCATTTGGTGTTCCTTATTCCATGTTGGCTTGATTCTGCAATGTTGCTTCTTGACCCTGAGCATTCATGTTTTGAGAAAAAGGCCCCTCGTGAATGGCTAATAAGAGGGAATGAAAGTCATACCCAAGACACAGCTTTTAATGAGGGAGGTCAAAGAGGTTGAGAACCTCTTTGGCGCACTGCACTTTTTCAAATCATTTTTTTCATTGTCATTTTTTCAAAGAACAAAAGCAACAAATTCTAGCATGCTAACATGAGAAGGCCACATCAAATCTGCTGTTTTAAGTACTCCATTAGTATTGCTGTATTAATGAATGAGCTGAGAAGTAGTTCTGAATGTGAGGTCACAATGAATTTGTTACAGGAAGTTCAAGAATATTTTTCAGTGCTCAACCAAACATATAAATCAGAAATATCAGAATGTTTATTTGTAGTATAAGACATGACCGACCAGTACCGACCCCAGCACATTTGGCGCCTAAGCAGATTCACTACTTGCATGCAAATATGGCTAGCGTATCAGTGGTCCATTCTGTGTGAACTGCAGACATGGACTGCAGGTAGTTTGCTTTTACAGCATTTAGCAGACGCTCTTAACTGTAACAACTTTCGTGAGTGGATTAATGTCAGAAAAACATATACTCTTGCTAATACCATCCATCCATCCATTTTACATACCGCTTATCCTACACAGGGTCAAGGGAGAGCCTGGAGCCTATCCCAGGGAACTCAGGCACGAGGCTGGGGACATACCCGGGATGCACACACATTCACACACTACGGATAATTTGGAAATGCCTATCAGCCTACAATGCATGTCTTTGGACTGGGGAAGGAAACCGCAGAACCCGGAGGAAACCCCTGAAGTACGGGGAGAACTCCACACACACAGGTTGGAGGCGGGATTCGAACCCCCCAACCCTGGAGATACAAGGCAAACTTACTAACTACCGTGTCCCCATGCTAGTACCAGTACTCTAAGAATCCCTGTTACATAGAAGGTAATGCAAGAGTTGGCAAAGGAAACAGTACTTACATACTTTGAAGAGTCTGTAAAATGGTGCCTATGCCAAGAAAATGCCTTGTGCCTGATTTGAACACTAATCCCTTCATTGGACATACAACAGGCTCAGTAGTTGGAGCAGATTTAAATCCGAGTAGTTAGCATTCATTGTTAGTATTATAGTGGTATTAACTGATATTTAGGCATATTTAATCTCTTTTGCCATTTTCTTTATTTGCCTCTCCTGCCACTTCTGGAACTTTTGTAGCATTTCTGTCTTTTTCAGACCAAAATGCGGTGCTCTGTGGCTGTCAGGGCCTAATCTTCACCGTGCTTTCACAAACAATCAAAGTAATGAATAAAAAGACTACATTTTTCATAGGGCTTCTGGAGGACCCCAAAGCAACTGTGTATACCACTTGCTGAAAGAAATGGCCTTGCTTTTGTATTTACTTACATATATACCATTTTATCATCCTCCCAATGGTTTGGATAATCTATCCGCTTCATAATGCTCTTGTGGTCTTAATTAACATATTTGGATGTTGTCTCACATGTACTCCTTTGGCATCTTCTCCACATCCCTCAGCACCACTGTTCAAAGCTTCTGATTTACATCTTCCACATGTGCAGCTCAGACCGCTCAGCCCCTGTACATACTGGCCCCACTTTATGTGTGTTCACTGTCACAGAAACAGACGCAAGCTGTTGAACAGTGCTCACCTCGGGCATTGACATCCTGTAACGTGTGAACAGAGATCGGACAGTTTCCACATGTTGTGCGGAGACAGGCACGTCAGGCCGGATGAGCTAGGATCAGCCTCGTATTTGCTCAGCTCTCATACTTGACAGCACCTGTGATCGTCTTTGGTTGTTGGGTAGAGCTGGCACAATTGTAGAATTTTTTGGTATGAGTTCAATTACTTAACCATGGTTTAAATGATGGACTTTGTTTATTTTCCATACATCATCAGGCATGTTTTTTTTTTTTTTCTTTTATCAAGTGCAAGTTTCTCCATATTGTCAGGCAGCGTTGTACATTTTCACTGAAACTAAAAGGAGTTCTACTGTATGTTACAACTGTACTCCAGAAAAATCAGCGTTCAACAAAAATACATTCAGTACTCTGTGTGATATAACTTTGAGTGTAATTTTAATTAATTTCTATACATTGTTTGATGCTCATTATGTACATTACATCCAAATGTCTGAGATAACATTGAAAATCTGGGATTTTTTTTTCTTCTTTTTTTACCCATTAAAATGGGAAATATACAGAAGGTTTTAGAATGGTGAAATATTTCAAATAAAGAATGTAAATGTTGAATATCTTGAATATTTACTATTGAAGATCCTGCACTAGGGGTGCTTCGGGGGATTCCTCCAGGTACTCCGGTTTCCTCCTCCAGTCCAAAGACATGCGCTGTAGGCTGATTGGCATCTCTAAATTGGCTGTATTGTGTTAATGATTGTGTGAGTGTGTGTGCGATTGTGCTCTGAGATGGATTGGCATTTCGTCCAGTGTTTTCCCCTTTCTTGCGCCCTGAGTTCCCTGGGATAGGCTCCTCGCGACCCTGTGTAGGATAAGCGGTATGGAAAATTGATGGATGGATGGATGGATGGATTCTGCACTATTTCTAAGTTCCTATTTAAATGTAAGCAAATGTGTGATATTGACCATGTTAATTGCTTTGGCTAAAAGATCTGATTTTCCTCATGCCTAATCTCTTCTACTGAAGCACATGTTCAGATGACATTCTGATAAATTTGATCGAAAATGGATTGTAAGGTTTTGCACAAACTTGTGGAGTCCGTGCCAGCTCCAGTGCACACTGTCATTAAATCAAAAAGGGCTTGTAGCAAATACTAAGAGACTATGAAATTCATGTAAATATTTCAAAGTTTCTAATTTTCACTCAAGTTGTTCTCAGTAATATAATTTGTAATGAAAATTGATGGATTCAATTAGAAAAGACTGGAAAATAGAAACATTTTCACTAATGCTCTCAGACCTTTGAACCCCACTGTACTGTACATACATGTGGAGAAGTACACAAAGAACAATCATCCATTTAAAGATGTAGTGCAATTGATTGATGATGCAGAGCTCATAAATCCTTTTTGTTTTGTTTTTTTGTTTTGTTTTTTTGTTATATCATAGTAATCATTAATACTCTGATATGGTATATGGTTACTATACTTTAAACATAATTCTATTATTTAAAAAAAGATAACACTTTTATGAGCTATGCATCAATTGTATTGTATGCATCATTGTTATCCATATACAAGCACGAATATTATAATATAGCAAGCACAAATATATGAACTCTGAAATCTGTGCTAAACGTGAGTGTAGAGATACAGTAAGTGTACACATTTGCACTGATTTCAGTTTTCTAAACTTGAAAGATAAAAAAAAATAATATAAGAAAAAGTCTTATGGCTCCATTTTTTTTTTTTTACTTACGTGGCACAAAATAGTTTTGTACAAATGTCTTCAGCAAGAGTGAACAAATCCC
>JANDJT010000141.1:14543775-14554675 GCA_024331685.1 Stegophilus panzeri | reverse complement strand
GGGCCTTGCTCAAGGGCCCAACAGTGGCAGCTTGGCAGTGCTGGGGCTTGAACCCCCGACCTTCTGATCAGTAACCCCAAGCCTTAACTGCCCCCAAGCCTTAACTGCCCCCAAGTTTTAATTCTGTAATGTACTACTAATATGATAAGAATACATCTGGCACTGCTGTTAAGGAAATTTCTTCTGATCAGTCAGATTTGAGAATTCATCAGCACTGTGGAATCAATTCAAATTACATGGTATTGATAATTATTATTGATCTTTAGTATTGGAATACATTGCAGGGACATGTTGGTATATTTGATTTGCTTGTGTGCTTCACTGTACACTATACTTATATTCAGTGGTATGCAATGCCCTATTGCCTCATTTATTTATTTATGTGCAACTGATTTAGTATAGACAGAAAGCTTTGGCCTTAACCATGATGCAATCTGATACCTGAAATGTATGACCATGGTAACAAGGAATATTAACCTCCAGGCAGTGACCTCAGTCCGATTGGTCCACGGCAATAAAAGGGCAGCATGCTTGGGTCTTGGAAGTCAGGCAAAATGTCACAGATGAAAGTAGCATTTGAGCTCGCGAAGAGGTGCCAAGTTCTCTCACAGAAGTGATGCATGCCACAAGGGACATTCTGTTGGTCAATTCTGCAAGAGAAATGTGTGTGTGTATGTGTGTGCGTGTGTTTGTTTGTATATGTGTGTGTCCCGAGTGTGACCGCGGCAACATAGTTGAGTTTAATGGACTGTAATGTGACACAGATGAAAGGCTTTTGGGACAGAACTGTACCCCTCATGGCTACAAGCAAACAACTTAGTGAGCGGAAACTATTAAGAAAAAACAAGGACAGCAAAAGTGCAGAGATTTTTTATTTTATCTCATCATATTCAGGAATTCAGAAAAGATTTGTATCAGCTGTTTTATCCAGGCAGTTTTTTCTCTTGATACGTATACACGATATTCTTAGTGCATAGTCAGTATAGTTTGAAGCGTTGTCTTTGCCTATCACATACTTCTATAATTATCATAAGTGCAAGCTGTCAGTGTCAAAGGCTGTAGAATGTAGAAATATTCATCGCAGAAAAGTACTGTAAAATCGCATTCCCGTGTTGCATGCAAATAAAACATGCAGTCCGGCACTCCTGGCTTAGCTATTATTTATTATTTATTTATTCATTCATTCATTTGCTTGGTGAAAAACAACTCCTACATCCGCACAGCTTTTCCAGGTAACTCTTTCCACTTTACATATTTAGTTTTTATCATATTTTCTTGTAAACAGTTTCAGCTCTTTCTTATATCCTACTACTGTATTTAAACCCCATGTTGTCCTCCTGATGCTTGCACAGTCCTGCATTGTTCTTCTGTACTTATATGCTGTGTTTCTCAATTTTTGGTTCCTTGTTTTTAATCCGGGGGGCACGGTGGTTAGCACACTTGCCTCGCACCTCCGTGGTCCCGCCTCCGTCCTGTGTGCACTGAGCATGCATGTTCTCCCCATGTTTCAGTGGTTTACTCCAGGTACTCCGGTTTCCTCCCCCAATCCAAAGATATGCGTTGTAGACTTATTGACATTGTCAGTTGTGTATCCCCCGCCTTGTGCCCCGAGATCCCTGGGATCTAATCTAGCTTCCCAGTTTACAGAGTCTAGTGTTTTTCTTTCTGGTTTTGATTTTAGCATGTTCCGTAGAAGGGAAAAAATCTAAAAAGAGACCTTATTTTAGTCTCTGTAATTTCTCCTAGACAGGAAATCAAATGGAAATAAAAGAGAGACATCTCCTAAAGGCTTTTGTCTTTCAGCTTTTCTCCTGAGAACCCATTAATCTCACATAGTCTCCTCTTGGGTCTCAGTGGAGATCTCAACACACTATTGTGTTAATGATGTATCACGTTCATTCAAATGTACTACCAAGCTTACTTCAAGCATACTAATGTGCAGTATGTTTGGACTGATGTACAGGTTGTTTTTTTAATATTCTTTCATGTCTAAGTATATTTGCAGAGAAGTAGACTATTCTTTTTTTTTTAGTTTAAGTACTTGGATAAATGTACACTAGTATACTTTTCTTATGCTAGCTTTTGCAAGTATACTAGGTGCCAAGTATTCTACAGGGTGTCCTAAAAGTCTCCATACACAGGAGACTGTGTTTGCCAGCACCACGTCGGTTGTGTCTTCATCAGTGGATGTTCTCGGATGTCCACTTCTTCTCGGTCGGTCCGTAACACTTCCAGTCTTTTTGAATTTGTTAATAAGTTTAGTAACAGTGTCGTGTGTGATGTGCTCACCATGTTTCTTGTTTAAGTCCAACGCAACCTTTGCGACAGCTTCCCGATCCGGCCGTGAGAACGATTTCAATACGTTCTTCTTTTATCAAAGATCTATCTGAAAAAAATATACATATAAACTAAGTATGAAACATTTTGGAAGACATTTTGCTAAACAAACAAACAAACAAACAAACAAATATGTTAAATTCCCCTATGTATGGAGATTTTTGGGACTTTTGTGTATATTCCAACCATTCTTGTAGTTGTAGATGTATTAATACAGGTATAAAAAGTATTTTATTATGCTAAATCTACTCAAGTCTCAGGTCGACTTATGTAATGGTTAAATTTTAAATTATTTATGTTTTTGTGAGTAAGTTTTAATCCTGTAATGTACTGCTAATATGATAAGAATACATTTTTTATCGAGCATTTTAAATGATGAAAATATTTGGAGAAGAGAGTTCAATTCTGTTTTGCTGAAATATTAACTTTATTTTAACTTGATTTCACTGTGTGTTTTTCAACACTTGAAAATAACTCAATAAACTAAAACTCAATCTAACTACTGAATAACAAGATGCACATCGATTAACAATTTCTCAGGTGATGCAGTGGTAATGCAGTTGCCTTGTGTTCAAATCCAGCAGATGCTAATTGTGGCCTTTCTTTCTGTTTGAACTCTTTTAAGCTCAGAAAAATATCTTTTTTTTTTCCACTCGTTTTATTTTTCCTAGGGAATTTTCGAAGAAACACTTGTGACAAAGTTTATACCAAAGTTTATATAATGAAATACAAGAGAATCTCCTGAGATACCAAAAAAGAAACTTTAAAGCAACGAAACTTTCATCAGGCGTTTTCTTATCACTGAGTAGGGATTACTCTGTGCTAATTTCATTTGCTTGCTTCATGGTCTTGGTGTTTGAGTGTGGTGATGTCCCTAGAAAAAGCCTAAATAAAACTGTGGGAGGAACCACAGTGCTGTCCAGAGTCCCTCTCATTGTAAAAACAATAAACATTTAAATGATGAACTAATAAAGACATTACGTTACATGCAGAATTTACTGCATACTGTTAAAACTACAGTGTTATGATTTAGTAATGGAGGATTTCTTGCGCCAATGAAAAAAAAAAAACTTTATTGATCTATATTGCTATACAGAATATTGATCTATATTAACTGCATTTCATTTACTGATTCAGACTTTTGTACCTTTTAATCTTCAGGATGGTGGTTTGATGCCTGTGGTCCATCGAACCTGAACGGGATGTACTACACCCAGGGACAACATGTTGGTAAACTCAATGGCATCAAGTGGCACTATTTCAAAGGGCCAAGTTATTCTCTCCGTGCAACTGCCATGATGATCCGACCTCTGGACTTTTCATAGACCTTCCCACTGTGTAGGTGGGAACATCGTTAAAAATGGCTACATTTGAAGCGATGATTCATGATAACGAGACACCTTATAAGTGGTTTGGTACGCCACATGTACTGTATGATACGTGGATTGTGTGACACTCATTTGCAATAATCCACCTTTTATGGGGAAAAAAGGGCTTCAGAGAAGAGAAACAGCTTCTATTATTATCACAGGAGATGATGAACTCTCTGGGGAATTATGAGAGCATTCTTGGCTGGCTTTTATTTTAATATATCAGAGGTATGAACTCGAGTGCCATTGCTGGGTCTCTGTCAGCTGCTGAGGTGGGCAAATCACCTTTTATAGGAACAGACTGGATGATACTGCACACGTATAAGCCTGTGGTTCATTTGGTACCCAAATAAACTTGCAGCAGCTGGAAAGATTTGCGAAAACCAAAAGTGAGCCATTGACTTGAAGTTTTTGTACAAACAGTGTTGTTACCACTGACCCATATTACATTGTATTATTACATGTTTTGTACCGACACACATTTTTTTTGTACATGATTCTTGTCAAAACTGAGAAGAAAACCTAACGTACAGCTTACAAAAGTCAAATAATGTATAATGTGAAAGAAATGTTTGATATGGAATGTGGTGGTACTGGTGGTATGCTGGTGGTACTTTTGTCAGATTGTGTTTATTTCAGAATCCAGTTTATATTATTACTGGCTATTCTATTAATATGGGCTATTATTACTTTGATGACCTTTAGCTGCATTATTGCTAGCAGTCACAATTAGAATACAGGCCAGGGTTCACGTGTACAATACGAACTCTTATCCAAGTTAGAATCCAGTTAGCTGAATGTATGTAAGAATGTATGTAAAAAGGTTTCTCTGCTGTACACGTACACCTTGTTTAATTAATCATTAATCCCATTGTGAATAAAAATCAAATGTGGTAGACAAGGAAAGCCAAAATTCTTGACGTGCAGGCACTGTCCAGGGCCAGGAGATGAGAAACATGACTTTGAGCTTGAGCATCACGGTACGAAATGGTATGCCTTACCCTTTTTTCACTCAGAATAGAAAAGATTAATTATACTATCCATTATTTTTACACACAGGAAACACTTTCTATGTTTCCTGTATTTTTAATCATTGTTTCACATAACTGAGCTTAAATATGGATACAGTGCAAATGTATCGTTTTAATATGCAAAAACATGTTCTTTGTATGCCTTTACTGTCTATTTGGAGTACATGGCAGATGGGATTGTATTTTTAGGTTGTGAATCATGATGCACACACAATATCTTTAAAATGATCTAAAGCACCCACAATGTTATTTGACTAGTAGTGAAGAATACAGCCTGGTTTTTTTTTTTTTCCCCCGTTGTTCATCTACGACGTTGAAAATGCTGTTTTAATACATCCCAGCTGAAGGATAGTAAAAGTTAAATGGCTCATTTTAGTGCACTGTACTTCATAACTACACACAGTTATCTGTTTTGTATTATTTAAAAAAATACAGGTAATTTTACAGATAAGCCATACCAGCATCTGGAGCATATTAAATAATAGCATGCCATTTATTACCATACTTAAAATATTGTAATTTAACGTGTGTTCCTGTACTGTCCTGAAGAAAGAGGGTTTTTATATCGTCTCAGAGCCATAGGAGCCGCTCTGAACAGAATTAGTTGAAATAATAATTCTAGTGCAGGCTGCCTTCAAAACTTTACTATTACCTCATAAAATTGTACATTTGCCATTTTATTTAAACACTTAATTCTTTGTAACATTCAACATTTTGTGATGTCTAAATAAAAGAATGCATGTGATGCACTAAAATCTTACATTCCAGCCATCTGAGCTTAGAGGTCACAATTTTAGGTCATGTATCCGCGCCCCCCCCACAGAAAAAAAAACAAAAAACGAACACCCTACTCCTGTCACATTGCATTTCAGACACCATATTTACCAGACAAAGAAGAAGAGTTGTGAGAACACAAGCATATGGTGTTGAGAAGAGAGCCTGAGCACGCCAAGCTGCTATTGTCTGTTCATGTGCTGCCATTGCCATGACAGATTGCTGAGGTGACAAGCAATGCTGTCAGGATGGTCAAGTTACTCCGCAGCCAACATTCTTCCACCCTAATAGGAAGGTTAAGCAAATGCCTTCTGCTTGCAAACTCCTGCCTATCCCTCAGCACCTGCACTGACCCAGTAGACCCTCAGGAACGCAGCCTCCATCTAATGGGCCCAGTCACACAATGAAGCCATATATTTTGCTGAAGCCCACACAATAAAGGAGTCAAGGAGTAGTCCAGTCCAGTTGCTTTGACTTATTGCTGATAAACATAAAAATCTGGACAAATGAAAATCATTGTAGACTAACCAAAGAGCAACATCAGAAACTCTCAAACACAAGAATGATATACTAAAGCAGCTTCAGAACAAAAGCTGAGTGCTTCGGTTCACAAATTTAATCAATTACACACTGATATGGCCCAGAGACCCTACAAATGTTGTGTTGTAAGGTACTATAACTACCACATTATTTCTTGCAAGCTTGCAGTGGGCCATGTTTGGCTAGTGGGCGTTGAGTTTAACACCTGTGATTATAGAGTAAGTACACAGTAAGTCAGATACCGTCATGGTTTACTGACTATTCTAAGGATGGATCATTGCTCATTTGCAGAAGATGGGAGACCCGGGTGCCCAAATCCTCAAGAGAAGAAGAAGGGCTGGCTTGAAGATCCGGCCATGGTCCAGATCAGATAAGCCCAAAGTCTATACCTGTGGTATGAACAAAAAGAGCTACAGTATCTCATCCTCTTGTTTCCAATGAAACTGGAAATTGAACCATATGCATACAAAAAAAGATAATGTTGCATTGTGATGCTTTTCTAGATGTTTAAATTAGGTGAGATTCTCTAAAAATAAACTAGATGACTTTATATGGATTTACAAATCACTTTTAATCTTACTCTAGTAGATAAATGTGGGGGAATCAGCAGTCTATTCCAGGCCATTATTGAGCACCAGATTTGCTGTGCTGAAAGATCACATAGAGTCCGAATCTGACCATGACTCTAACCATGACTCACAACAGGCTAGTTTTTATTACTACTGCCCCTATGCATTTTGGATGAACTGTGTCGATAAGTGGAACTTATTTGTTGCATTATTCTGGGATGTTTAACTTCCTATCCCATCAAAGCTACGGTAGGGGATGGGGAGCACTAACCCTAACCCTAACTCTAGGGGAATCATTGTGTTTAGGATTGAGCTTTACTCTTCTTCAGATTTGAATTTTATAAGCTTTACATTGTAAAATATTACCCCCAAATTTTCTGACCATGGGAAATGTTAAATGTCCACATTAAGGATGCAGAAATACTGCAGATATAATATATTTTAGAGAAACAGCATTACTATGGTGTTTGATGTGAATAAGCGCCTGTGCCAGCAGCTTGTGAGCCAACCTAGTCTGAATTTGGTGGTGATTGAGTGTGTACAAACATCCAAATTTACAGCAAACGATTCTGATAATTCGATACCTATTGAGATTTGCCTTACAGGATGACAGCCTAAGATTCCATCACAACTAGGGTACTTTCGCACTCTGTGATTTTACATTTCAAGCTAGCATGATATCTGTGAGATCTGTTTGACTCTTGTTGGCACTACACCAGGTGTAAAATAAATAGCCTCTTTTTCTGCAATAAACAAAGCTCTACTAAAATTCATAACCCTGCTGCAACACTGAAGTCATCAGGCCTCATCCTTACAAGTGCCAGAAGTCCAGCAATACTTGATCCCTGGCGCTTAATTTAGGAAATGCAATCAGTGGTTGCTGATATACCCTGTGTCGCTCAGGAGGAAACAGATATTCAGTTTGGCTGCATAACAGAAGCCCTTGAGACTTTCTCAACAAGGCAACACTAGACTGAGTGGATCTTAAACCAAAAAAATGTCCTGACACATTCATAGCAAACAGTCATAGAGGAACTTGAAGTATAAACACACAGCTGGAGTTTTGGGAACTCAGCATTAAGAAGCCCAATAGGTGTTCACCATGATGGATGAGTAGCAAGAGTAAGTGCAACGTTTAGTTTAGAGGCTTGGTGTGAAAGAAGGAGTGGGCTGAGGTAATGGAAGGGTGTCCGGAAGTGGGGGGTGTCTAGATTAGCAGCGCCAGATGAGTTACGACTAAGCTCTGGGGCACAGGGCAATCCAACGTTTGTTTATCAGATCCCCGCTCCAAAGCAGTCCCAGAGGAGTACCTCCTTCACCACAGACTCCACTGTGACTGCCCACATGGGGATAGCTGAGAACAGTCCCTGTATGTTTGTTTGCTAGATGGCACTTGGGGCTAAAATTCGGGGGCCAGCGATCTTTAAATTTCAGTGGTGGAGTCACAAGGGGAAAGGTTACAAGACAGTGTTTCTTGATATATGCATGATGGAATGCTATGTACATTCAGGGACTTGTCACAGTAAATGGCAGGCTTCACACATTCTTCATGGCACTTAAACTCCTTGGATTCAGTGATGATTTGATTGGAGGAACTGTGGGGCTCATTTGAAATCAGTAGATATTAAGCACTCTGTTAAACAACACTGGATTCAGAATAATCTATTAAATGGCATCCTTGGCTTAAATTTTCATAATGAGGTGCAAATTATTACACTTTTATGCCTGGTGTCTCACATATTTAAACATGTTTCACCAGTTCTTTGAAATAAGATATTGTGCCATGCTATCTGACAGACACATCCAAAAAACATAAACTGAACAGACTGAACAGACTTGTGAACATGACTTTTTCGTTTCCTGCTTCAGTATGCATCTGTGTTTGTGTATATTGTTATTCCCAGACCTGCAAGGCAGCAATTTTCAGTTCCTGTTCTTTTTGAGGCTTTTTCTTTTTATGTTTTTTTTTCTCCTTTTGTGAATTGAAAGGTTATTGTTGTTCAGCTCTGGTGACTGACTACATTCAGACCTAAAAAAAAAAAAAAAAAATTAAAAATTACATACATATTTGTGGCTCCACAACTAAGTGGAGGTCTGCACATGTGATTTCCTTTGCAACTAGTAAAGTATTCATTTGTGCTCATTTCCATGTGACCATGACCCCACATGTGTAGCCTATGTCACATTTATCTTCCAGCCATTATAGTCAACACGAATGACTCAGGTGGCCTGGCAGTCCTCCACATAGTTGAAGAAACATGGCTACATACATAATCATCTGTTCTCCTTAAACTCTGGGCACAAGGGCATTTTCCTTGGGAACTAATGGAAGAATTGTATCCCTCAGACCTACTGGGGCAGTGGCAGATCAATCAGATGGTCATGAGTTAAAATCCCAGCACTGCCAAACTACTACTGTTGTGCACATTAGCAAGGCCTTTAACCCTTAACAGTTCAAGGGCACTATATCATGTGGCTGACCCTGAGTTCTGATCCCAGCTTCTTAACAAGGTAGTGTTTCCAACATGAATTTCACAGTATTGTACTTGTATATTTAAGAATAAAGGTTATCTTTTTTTCTATATCAAAGTCATCATGAGGGCTCATATCACATCTTAATGATGCGCCCTGTCAGACAATAATAGACGTCACTCATAGACCACGCTCAAGCATTATTCATGATGACAATCAATCAAGGTGCTAGTACTGCCAGCTAATGAAGATGAGAATCACTCAAGTGTTAATATTATATTCTGTTGAGTATGAGAAGCACAAGTTACAATATTATCCTTTGTTACTAACTTACTGCTATCTATTGAGGGCTGGAATTGCTCACCACAGGACACATGGGGTAGTATGAAGCTACATTTATTCTGTAAAATCTGGCAAAGGTAGGCAGTGAGCTCCATGTTGCAGCTTCAAATACCTGCAAGTGACACTTGTCCTCCTGGTGCACCCAGCAGAGGTATACCCAAACCAGTTTTATAGGGTTGTCACATAATTATAGTGGCACATAATTAGGCATGGCAGCCATTGATAAATCAATGGTTTTCAATGGCTGCAACATTTTGACAACATATGCCATAGAGCGTGCTGAACAGCATTAGGCCTGTGCTCAAATATGCAGGTGCAAATAATTCCTTTACCCAATGCTATCATTTAGTCTTTCATCAGAGGAGCCCCTTTATGGTGCTCCCCAAATTACACAAACAGTTGGTCAGTATCTTACCAGCTTGCAGTCAACATAGTGCTTGAGAGCCCTCGCTGGAAACACAGCTAGCCTAAGGGACAGTGTATAGATAGAGGGATAGATTTACCAATATGCTGAGGTGTCAACATATTTGGTAGGAATGCTGGGTTTGGTCACAGTGTTTAATCTTTGAACTCTGGTCCCCAGCACATGTGCTGCACTGTTATGGATGACACTGCCATGCATTCAACAGATTATGCAATCAGTGTTGCTGATGGGCCCCGTTCTGGCCAAACAGACCAGGGTTCCACTTGTGCCTACTATCCATTAGACAAGACCTAGTGTCCCAGATGAATGGGTCACTGTGACACAGCAGAACATGAACACCTTGAAATTATGGGTATATCCCCTGGGATCGACCACCACAGTTTTCAAGTCAAATTCAGTGAGATGTTCGTAAGGGGTCAATTTGTAGCATCTTGGCTCAAAGCCTCTCTGAACCACATTGGGAAGTTGCATGTTCACAAACATTGTGGATTTGCCAGACCCCAGGTATAGACTTGATGTGTGATGGTGCATCTGATTGTATTGGCCAGGTACAATAGATACACAGCTCTCAGTGACAGAGGTGTGACCGCCGACTTCCCAACCTTGCATACACACCTCTACATCAATATTTTTATGCCTCCCTCATGGGTGATGTAAAAAACCACTGTGGTGTTGTCAGTCTGCACTGGAACATATTCCCCTTTTAGAGCTCTCTTTCTGGTTAATAGAAAATACCACCTTGACTCTAGTATGTGTGACCTCTTGTTGCAAAATGTTTAGGGCTGCAACTAACGATTATTTTCATAATCGATTATTTGGCCAATTATATTTTCGATTAATCGGATGGGGCGGGGCAAACTTTCAGTGCCATTTTTTTATTTGTTTAATCCACAAACTGTTACAAATATAAACTTCAGACTAAAACTTTACACAACTGTTTGTCCAAAACAGAAAAGACCCCAATACACACACACACACACACACACACACACACACACACACACACACACACCAGAATATATATTATTCATTTAGGACTGT
>JANDJT010000141.1:14531215-14543418 GCA_024331685.1 Stegophilus panzeri | reverse complement strand
AACTTTAGTATTTACTCTCCGAAGCGTGTTTTCGGAACAGAAGTAACGTAATGAGTAAATGCACCCCGTGCCGCACAAACCAACTAATCCATAATGAGATTCGTTGACAACGATTTTCATCATCGATTATTATCGATTAGTTGTTGCAACTCTAAAAATGTTGCAGCACTAGCCACTGCCTTTGTAATAATCACTCCCTCCAGGATTTAGCAATTTTGCGATCACAGAAATGAAAGCAAAATCAACAAAACTCCACAATATTCGGAGGAGCTTGCAATTTTTCAAAATTACCACATATTATCCGCAAATTTGGGCCAAGACGTGTCATGTGATGTCATCACAACACGCCATGTAACGTCATAATAATGTGCATTCAGCCAAATTCATCTCTCTGATTCACGTGTGTCAACCATGAGTACAGCTAAAAGGTCTCATGTACCAATAAAAATCACTGTGAAAGACCATGCAAAACAATTTTGCATAAAAACACAAAAAAACTCTGCAAATAGTATCACAAATTTTGAAAAAATTGTAAGCAAAATCAAGCATTTTTGGCCACAACAATCAGAAAAAAACCTCAGTGAAATCCTGTATGAACTGAATAATGCTGACAGGCATTGAGCATTCAGCCAACAATGAAACTGCCTGAGGTGCAGCATTCCCAGTTTTCTACTGTAGTTGCTGCTGCCAACATCCCACCCAGACATTTGGAATTTCATGACTGCATCCATAATTGTGATTGCAAGCTATCAGCACTCCTTGAATCCGTACTCCTCCGATGGCAGGTTAACAGCAATCCCTACTCAGGTGGCCCTCAAATTTAGAGAATGAGATGGATATCATCTCATTGAAAGAATATCAGAGTCTGTCTCTACAGTATATGCAAGGCAGCTATGCTACAGTAAGTTCCTCCAAGCTCAATGTTGCATTGCCATGAAAGGCTCATGCATTTGGTCCGTTCCCAGCCAGGTCCTCTATTCTGCATTTCAACACAATGCAGGCTCTCACTCATCCCACTTCATCCAAGCTTGTTTTGTTCCTGCCACAACAACACTGCAAAAGTGCTTGTTTTTTGCTTCTTAGAGGGTTCAACAGCTATGTGTGCTACTCACATCACTTCCTGCTGCAACAGTGTATCATCAGAGCAAGGTCATGAGTAGCTAGCATTGCTCAAATGGCCTGTGAGTCGGGCTTTGTGGTTACTATCAACATTATTCAGTCCGTACAGGATTTTTTGGTGATTGTTGTGGCCAAAAATGCTTGAAGCTTTTTTCAAAATTTGCGATGAAACTTGCAGAATTGTGATTTTTAGTGGAAATCTACCTGAATTGGCGAAATTGTAATTGCATGAAATTATCTTTCGCGGTGATGTTTGTTGGTAAATGAGACCTTTTAGCTGTACTCATCTTCAACGCACGAGAATCGAAGAGGGTTTTAGCCAAATGCACATTGTGATGACGTCACATGACGTGTCTTGCCCCAAATCTGTGAAAAATCTGTGGTAATTTTGTAAAAAATTGCAAGCTGCTCCAAATATCGCGGAGTTTGCTTGATTCTGCGTTATTTTCTGCGTTCGCAAAATCCTGGAGCGACTGGTTATTCTGCAGTTAGTACAAAGGCTCTGCAAGGCCTCAATCACCGCCTGGCAATACATGCAGCTAGACCTGAAATACAAAACATTAGGAAAGTTTAACAATTCACAGCAAATTATACGATATTGGATTAATAAAATTATGAAATGTGTTACTTTGCATCCACACCGTTCTCGCTGCCAGGCAATGACACAAATAGACCATGAGTCTGTTTAAACAATACAGTGAAATGTGGAGAAAATAGTAATAAGTAAAAAGAAAACAAAAGAGAAATACCATCATCAAAGGTGTGTGTCAACACATTGTATTTAACATCCACAAATCCACTTCCTTAAACCATTGGCAGGATAAGAATGGGAAAGAGGACAGAATGAACGTGGATCTTTAATAGGCTAACAAGGTGCAGTCACCTTCACAGTCACATGGTAATGAATGTTTGGCAGGGAACGAGCACACAGAAACTCTAGTCATGAGAAGAAAATTGCCTAGGCTGTCTAAAACATAACAAAGTAGATCTCTGTTATAGATTTATTAGTGCTTTTTTGCTGCAATGTGATATATAATCTGAGTTGCTATGAATTTATGCTGCTGTCACATCATCGATAAAGTTCAGTAACTCAATTCCACTGGAAGTCGACTGGTTTTTGTATTGTTTTGTTTTTAAAAATTTTTTTTAATCAAACATTAACTCAGCCTTTATTTTCTTGAGTCTTACCAGCGACCTCTAACAATGGTATACCTTCATCCTTAATGAAGTTCTTCATGACTGACAGCATTCTTCAGTCACCCAATACTGGTCATCTGTGTTCTGTCAGATTGTTTAGCTATTGCTAAACTCTCCAGTGCTTTCTGTTTTCTTAACAATATACCAAACAACTCAAATGACTAACGTTGTTGCTTTGCCTCTGACTGATTTGCTCTGCTTTTTTTTTTAACTTTATGATGGTCCAACACTTACTGGCATTGATGCTTATGTAAAACACTCCAGATGCAGATGGAAGATCAGATAGTATCAGCTAGACCTTTTGTTAGCTCTACTGTGCACCAACACACAGCAGTCCAAGAAAATACTGGGCAGACAACACTGAGCAGCCAGTGGTTCAATTTCAAATAGTGAGCAGCCAATTGTTGAATTACGATAAAATAGGAGGACAGTGTATGAAATGTTCTGCTGATAAGGATGTAGCTTGCATAGACAAAATTAAAGTTGACAGTCCGCACTTCATTGCTTCATTGTACTTTACTGCTTTGCTGGTAGACCACGGAGACAAAAATCAAAACGTGGATATCTTATAACTGTATATCTTGCCTTTTGACTTAGCAGATGTGCTTGAGCTCTATGGATGAGCAAAGAAAAACACATAGCGCTTAACTAAATTAAATTTTAAAGTCATGTAGCATGGAAGAACCATTTAGTGAAGAACTGTTTACTAATATGTACAGGGATTTTACTGAGGAAAGGATGTGTGTTTTATCAATTAGGCTTTTGTCCTCCTCTGTTATATGTACTCCATATATTTTTACCATGCCATTTTACAATGTTGTTCTTCACAGGAAATGTTAAGCAGTGATTTAGGATAGCTATACAGACTCCCCCAGTGTCATGACTGCAAGCTTCTACTTGAAGGATTTTGTAACATCCCATGTCAAGTCTCGGGAATGCATTTTGGAAGTGGAGCTGACTCAAGGATGAACTTATAATAAAACCAATTCCCATAGATCATTGAATTGGAGGCTTAGAGAATTTTCTTTAAATAGTTTTTTAAAGTTGTTCCAGTCCTCACTATAGTCTATGAAATGGACGTGAGTTAAGCGTTTCGTTGATCCAACCGTAACAACAACAACAAAAAAAGTTAAAGCTAAACCTAACTGAATTAGCATATGTTTGTTCACTTACTTGGATCAGAAACACTGCTAGCATATCATCACTTTTGTCACTGCACTCTTTGCTCTTCATAAAGTACTCTTTAGTAGCCAAGTAAGCTTTTTTCTGTGCATGAACACTAACAATTACCTTTAGGCAAACAGAAATGTTTTAATTACACTACTAGCCTGATTAATAATGATGATAGTCAGCCTTTAGCATGATATCACTAAAGCTAACTGTATCTACTTCTGAAATTGGATTCATTGTTAGCAAAGTAAGCATTTTTGGTCAAACGGTATCTTTAAAGTTATCTCTGGATAGACTATAATGTTCCAATCAGGCTGCTTTTTCTGATTAAATCCATATGTTTGAAGCAATTTAACCATGCAGTCATTTGCTGGAATAGCTACTTTGGTTGTTTAAGATATCTGTGTCGAAAATGGTTGGATCTGGTTCAAGGAAGATCTTGTTCCTGATACAACTGTATCAGATTTTTATATTTGACTTCTTTGTTCAAACAGAGCCTAAGTGTTTTCATATTGCAATGTCATTTGACATTTAAATCCACTGAGAGGGAAACTGTATGACCTGACACATTTAGTGATACTACAGTCTATTCGTGAAAAGCGACCCTTCATCTGAATCAGGTATTTCTTATAGAATTGACCTCTACAACACTGTAGTGTTCACTGTTAGGAAAATAAGACAGGAGTTAAGCGAGAAAAATCATCGGCCTCCTTTATGCACTAGTCCCCTGAAATTTGTACCTTTGTATGGTCTTTCTGTGATGGTTCAGGGGTCAAACATGATCTGATATTTCACACTCCTCCCCGGCATATTGTTCTCCCCTTTCTATATCACTTCTTCCGTCCAAGAAGATAAATATATTACAAACACATCCAAAGAAATAAAATCACAAGGTCACAGTGCTCTTCTTGCTTGCCGTGAGCTCATCTTGTTTGAATGGTGTTCATAGTCTGTGTCAGTTGCTATGCAGGGGGTGGGATTTCCTCTCTCTTCTGGAAACTTTGTCTTTGAGCCCTGGTCACAAATCAGGCTGATTCATTTCGTTTATTTATGTGTTTCTGTGAGACAGCCAAGTTCAATCGGTAATGCGAGTTGCAAAATAATGTTATTGGATTAAAGGCAAGGAATGGATGACCTGACAAAGTTTACTTTCAGGAAGTCAAGACAGAATTGGGAAGCTTTAAACTGTGTCAAAATAGCAGATGATGCTGTCTAAACATTCAGGGAGACGTAAATGAAGTCAAACTATATTCTCACATGTCCAGAGCGTTTCATTTATTCCTTGAATTGCTTTGTATCTAGATGCAGTCTTAACAATTATATGGTCATATACTGTACGTGCTACCCACGTCATTTCTGCTCTCAAAGATGGAGCGAATGATTAATCAGAACTGTATGATGTCATAACTTTTACAACAATTTAAAAACACTCAAACCTTGTGATTTGTCAGGCTGTAATTTTGTTTAGTTTACTTAGTTTGTAGTGCCTTTCTACTTAGGGCAAAATGTATCGGAACATTACAGGCCAGACCAGTCTTTTTACGTCAACATTTAGCACTTAATGATCCTTTAATCAATGACAGATTACCATAACACAAATCCAATTAGCCTAAATCAAACTATACTCCAAGCTTTTGACTCCACAAACCGACAACCCCCTAGAGGTTTGGACGGCGCAGCCAGGTCTGACTCTGCCCAATTGGCTATGATTGCCAAATAAAACAAGTTCAGGAACAGCGAGGGACTCTGAGGAATTGAAGGACAAATACAGAGGGGGAGACGCAGGGAAATGGGACATGCAGCAGCAGGCACAGGTGCTCTCACTCTGTCCTCAAACCCTGCAGCCAGTCTGGACAGATGGATAGGCTCTTGGTCCAGGTGGGCCTTTCCCATGCAGAATCACTTCACACCTGGCTGTCTGGACGTCCATAGCTATCCATCGCAGTGATGAAGGCAATTAATCAATTTAGATTTTGAATCAGAAAGGAAACCACCTGCAGTGGGTACAGAGGTGATATAAGTACATACAGATATGCTGGTGAGGACAGTTCAGTTATATACCTAATGTAATCATCTAAAATGAGAGCGATGCCATGGGCAAATGAGCTTTGTTTTAGATGATCTGTGTTTCAAATGAAGCAGTACTCTAGCACCTTGTTATACTGTATGTCAGTTTCCCCATGTCCTTAATGAACTTGTCAATCAGTGTTGGAACAAAACACATTTATGCCTTGAGCTCACACAGATGGAATCATCCGATGATTTATCACAGTAAAACTATATTTTGAATTGTGCATTCTTGCTACAGTAATGTCGGTCAGAACATTGGCGCAGTTGGGTTGCTGGCTGGGACTGGAAGGACATCTACTGGTGGACCCACAAACACACAGGTCAGATTCCCTGCTTACAGTGTAAAACAAACTAAAACTGAACTGCCAGTGAAAGAAAAATAAAACTAATTAAAATGCTAATTAGTGAAAATTAAAACAAAATTTTAATAATTTGCCTGACTGAAATATCATTCATAAATTAAGGAAACTAAAAAGTTTTGAGGCTGTGGGGCAGAAGGTAGCATTGCTGCCTCACAGCTTCAGGGTCCCTGGTTTCTTCCTGAGCTTGGGTTGTCTGTGTCGAGTTTCATATGTTCTCCTTGCGTCCTTGTGAGTTCTCAAAAACATTCCAGCAGGTGGTTTGGTGACTCTAAATTTTGCCATTTAGCATATTTCTCCTCCCGAGATAGGTCCATAAAGTTTTGGAAGTGATTAAGAATTAAAATCTAAAGTGGTGGTGGAAGATAGTGTTGGAATTTTCCAGTTGTCAGTCGATCAATCAATCTAGAGTTTGTGCTGTCTTTTTTTAGTGCTTCACCTGCTGTTATAAATAATCTCACAAGTTTATCCCATTGTTTACACACCCTCCTTTAATATATGTACTTTTCCCATACTAAATGTTATAACACACTTATGCCACTCTGTGACAGCCTTCGTTCAACCCAGTTTACACTACCTCTCCCGATGGTGCTCTTCACATGTTCTGAACACACATCAGATACTGGGCAACAATGGCATGATGGTTTTATGGTACATTCATCCGGGTGCATGTTGACATTGGATGATAAGGCAGTGTACGTCAGCAATAAACACAGTGCTGGTAAAATTGCAACATAGTGCACAAAGTTTATAAAGCAACAGGATGTTACAGCTAAAAGTCCTTGAGTCCATTTGGTTGAAAATTGCACAATCCTAATTAAGCAAAAAAAAAAAAAAAAAAAGGTGGGGTGGGGGGAATCCCTCAAATAAATAAAATAAAATAACAAAAAATCTGAATCAGTCTTGAAACCCAACCAAAGAATTTCGCAGAAACAAAACAAACAAAACAAAAACCCCGGTATTAACTGTATACATAAATAGAAAGCTATAATAACCTACTGTTACTGCACTGATTTTTCACATAAAAAATAACTTTATTCCTGGTTCAGAAATGTTTCTCATTTTATCCAAATAATCAATTACAGTTGTACTATAGCCCTTAGTTAGACTTTGTGCCACTCACGCTTGTTACTGGTACATTACCACTAAATACTGAGATAGTTAACATTAGTGATGCAATACATATAATTAATATATATATAATATAATATGCAATATATATAATTGCAGTAATATTGTCTCCAAATTGTACCAATTCTCTTTGAGTCAATATTCCACTTACAGTATGTTGAGGCTGTACTTAGGGTAAGATCTATACATTTAAAAATCATCAGATGTAATATTTTAATCAGATAATTCTTTTGTTATTAACTAACTATATTTGACCTCTTTTTAAATTATTATAAATAAATATTTAGTTTTGTTTTAAAGAAAAGTATTAATTTAACAGTTATATAATCCTAAATGTTTCAGTCTTGAAGAGCGTATCCGGGGTCTTTTTTTTTTTTTTTTAAACTTTTGTTTATTTCCTCACAGCTATCAGTGATTATGATATCTGTATTTCCCCTAGGCCCGCTCTAGACACAATTCCCCAGGAGGGTCACCAGCAGGTCTTCTGTTTCCTGCACACGGTCAATGACACACAACCACTCCTCTACTTGATGACTGATAGCTAACAGCTGCCTCCATCTGGCTTCGGCTTCAGCTAGATACTAAGAATAAAACTCTTTCATTTTTCAGAAAAGCAAACACACACATAAATGCCTAAATAAAGAATGCAAAACTGAAATGCATTCATGTATAAATCTGCACTACACCCACCTTTGCACTTGTGCAGCACACTAATATGTCGTTGATGGAAAGGCACAGTCTAATGGCAGTGCATTGCTACACATCTTCACATGGTGCCAGGTGCGATGCAAGCTGACCCGTTCCATTTGCAAGAAAGACTGCATGACTTCTTCAGGTGGCACATTCTTTCTTGGGCAAGGACATCAGTTATACTGCACAGGATCAAGTGACTCTTCTTTCTTGCACACTGACCCTAAGTCAGACCTGCAGGCTGTTATGTATCTACCTCCTATGTGCTGTAGTATCTTTTAGCATCTAATTCTTAATATCTGCAGGTATAAATACATTCGACAGCTCATCGTTTGTTCTAAAAGAGTTCCAAGTCCATGTGCTTTCACATAAATTATATTTCCATAAGGGCAGATGTGGACAAATGTTTGACAAATATCCCTTTATATTATAACCTCCACAAAGGGGAAAAGGATTGCATTTACGTCTTTGAAAGGATATTTGTCAAACACGACCACTGGGCTCCAGATTTTTTAACAGATACTGAACAGTATTTATATACACATATATAGACACAAGGACATTTGAATAAGTAGAATCTATAATATGACACATGTTGCATCACAACTTATGCCAAGGGCCTAAATTTAACCTGTTCCATCATTCTTAGACACGTTACCACATTTAGAGTATTATTCATTGCGTAATCATGTATCCGGTGACTTCAGTATTATCTTTGTACTCTAAATACTAGATAAGATTTCATTAAGCTCATTCATGCGTTGGTTGTTGTCTGCCATCAAAATTGTTTTTGAAAAACAAAATGGCTCTATGTTTGGACCATATTCAGATAAATTAGAACATTCAGATCTAAGGGAATATAAGCCATTTTATTTAGCCAAGAGTAATAATACACACACTGACATTAATGTGCAGGGTTAGGAGGGTTACTTTAAACGTGTATTCCATTACAGTTACAAATTACTTCATAAAAAAATGTCATCAGTATCGTAATTCAAGTATCACAACATGAAAGTAATGAAATCTGATTAGTTTTGGATTACTTCCAAGGTCACATATGTAAATAAAGTCAAGAGAAAAGCAATATGATCCAAACTACTTTTATGTAGAGCTTATTTTAGAGCTTAAAAACATGTTCAATGTTTGGTTATGTTTTAAGAAATTAAATAAATAAATGAATAAATAAAAGATGCGGGTAACATTACATCACAAAAGTTAGGGTGACCATATTCTGGTTTTCCAAAAAGAGGACACCTTTTTTTGTGTGTCTTAATAGCGTTTAAAACAGTGTTACTATGAATGCAGATTTAATACACTGAAAAAGACACTATTATTAGCACTATTAGCATCACATAAATATATATAAATTCCTAGATTGTTTGGAATGTCCATGGAATAAAATAAAATGTTAGATGCTATGAGTGTCCCTTCTGTCTCTTCTGCCCCTTCTGCCATCATTTACACATTTGAATGGTCATGTAATACGAAGCAATGCCATACCATGAAATTAAAAATGCCCTCATATGGCCATGCGCATTGTTTCGACTCGGGACAGCTGGCATTTGCTGATATTGTCAATCAATAGTTTGACGCCGTACACAACCGCGCTTCACCTTCGTGTGTTCACTGAGAGTAAGCTAATGGTTGAGAGGCAGGAATTTGGCCAATAGTTGCTGCAAGCCTTTTATAATCGACCAGTTGGTGTGCGAGAAGGTGGGAATTACAGAGAGGGGTTAAAGCAACACAAACATGTACACACATGATTAGACCATAAGCACATCATAACGAAACTGAAGCCGAATCCCGGACATTCTCTCAAATTTAGAAATCCCGGCTGGATGCTTCTTTAATGTCTGAAAAAGAGGACGTACGGTCACCCTAACAAAAGCATTTCAGAGAACAATTTGTGTTCATTTCTACCAAAAATATTTATTTGCGCATGCATCAGGAGGTTGTTCATGTGAGTCACGACTGGAACCAGAACTATAATCAAGCAACTGTCTATATTGTGTTATGTCAAAAGATTAATTTCTTTGCTTTTAAATGAAAAAAAAAAAAAAACATTTAATCCTGATAGTATTCCCATTTTTTTATTTTTTTTATTTTTTTATGAAATGTACCTGTAATCTGATTACTTTGTTTTTTGACATAACTGTAACGGATTACGGTTACAATTTTTTTGTATCCTGATTACGTAATGCGTATTCCGTTACACCCGAAGCCTTCTAATGTGGTAAATTGCAGCCAGTACAGTGATGATTTCACCCTGCAGGGGAAATACTTAGTAATTTACTGAACAATATCAAGGGAGATCATATTTTTTTATCCAATGATATGCACCTTAGCAACTCATTCATTCACCTTCAGTAACCGCTCTATCCTGGTCAGGGTTGCAGTGGATCCAGAGCCAACACTGGGCGTGAGGAGGGAATACAATCTGGATGGGACACCAGGCCAATTAGCCTATCCATCTACTGGCATAAAAACAAGGGAACCAGAAGGCAAGCTAAGCAGACACAGAGAAAATATGCACTAGCTTCCAAAGCTGAATACAACTTTCTCTTGAAAGTAGCAAGTTCATTATCCTGTGCTTATACAATCTATAATATTAATATGGACATTAGGGTTAGGGTGAGATATTATTTGAACAGAAACCAATAAAAACAATAAAACCTAGGGTTAGGGTTACCTTCACAATAGCCCATAGGTTTTTGGCTAAAATCTGGCTTGTACATATGCGGAAAAATGGTTTGCAAGTGGTCAGTGCAGATTTATGCATTCTTGTCCTTTTGATATATATCACACCTTTGGGATGAATTGGAATGCTGACTGCACCCCAGGCCTCCTCTCTCAACATCAGTGCCCACCCTCACTAATGCTCTTGTAGCTCAAGCCCCACAGCCATGCTCCAAAATCTAGTAGAAAGCCTTCCAGCAAGAGAGAGAGAGAGAGAGAGAGTTAAAGCTTGTTGATATTAACTGAGCGGATAAAGATATACTTCTATCATTTTTTATTTCAGACAATATAGTGTCTGATACTGTACAGGTAGCATACAGCGGAGGTAAAATACTGTGAGCATGGAACTTGAATAAGCTCTCTTCATGCTATGCCCTGTTTAACCTCGGTAATAGCCACTATCCCTATGTAATGTGATTCCACAGCAGTCTCCTAATGGCAGTGGCAAGTGTCAGGGAAAGATGATAAGGGAGGTGGGAATGCCTGGCATACTTTCCACCATCATGTTGCGTTTGCTCCCTATTTCAAAGGCACCATTGACTAACAGAGGACGCTGCTTCTAGAAATGACCAGAGAATAACACCACAGGGTGGTACAACTACAACAATTAGTCAAAGAAGAGTTTAAAGAGTGGATGAACAGGCAGTTGTTCAGCTATGTCTGAGAGTCAGAGGAAGCCCTCGGTTAACAAGAATATAAAGAAGCTGCGCACACTGAGCGTTGTGTGCAACCTGGCACGGAGCTGGCAACAGTGGATATGTGAGAACGAAGAAAAGCAGGCTAATGAACCCACAGGATGGGCCCCAGACAGCTATGACAAGCCCCAAACTGAAAAGAAAGAGCCAAAGAAACCTGTATCTACTGAGAAGAAGACAAAACAATCTCAGGACAATGAGCATGGACCAGAGGATTCCCGCATTAAGACCAAACAGGTGGTGAAAACAGTGACGCGAGATGTCCAGGAGAAGAGCGCAGGCATTGAGTTCCTGACCAACCGCATTTGTAAAGATCCAAAGACAGAAGAGCTGGACAGGATGCTGAAAAATAAGAGTTCACCCACCCTGCGCAGAAAATGCTCCAACATGGTGTCAGAGCTGACACAGAGCTGGAAGACAGTAGAAAATGGACGGAAGAGAGTGGGGGAGTCCAACAAGGGCAGTGGAATCTCTGAGGCCAAGGAGAGAGTTCTGGAGCTGGACATTTCAGAGAATCAGGAAAATGATGAAGAGGAAACATCACTCAGACTCAAGAGACCATCATCACTTGGGTGAGTGTGGTTTTCCTAAGGCTTTCCACTGTAATAAGGAGTTAAAAAGCAAGCCATCCACTCATTTTGCGTCCTAAGAGTATTATATTATAGAAAATATTTGAACTCTTACTTCTCTGTTTATTCATATAGGTGTTTATAGGGAAAACAAAGTGTATTATTAACTGAGACAGGGTTAAATTATCCTGCTCTTATCTTTGGAAAGTATTATTTTTAATGTGTTTTTAATCATTGTGACTTTTATATCATTTGATGTTACACATGTATTTCTGAATGACATCTTCAGATCTTTCTCCAGTAATATTTTTTTTTATTATATACAGTATTTCATAGTTTATTAGTGATAATGTTGCATCTAGTTATTAATTTTGCTACATATTTATCTTAGCATCTGTTTATTCATTTATTTTTTGTTACATATATAATATATATATATTATTATTATTATTAATATTATTAATGTG
>JANDJT010000141.1:14515209-14525709 GCA_024331685.1 Stegophilus panzeri | reverse complement strand
GCCATATCTGTGCCAGATCGCTTGCACTAATTCAGGGTGCAGCTTCCATTCGCCAGGGTGGGGGCTGTGCCAGCCTAAGGGAAACCCATGGATAAAATATGCTCTTCTCCTCTATGGGCGTAGGCACCTTAGGCAACTGGCAGTGACTCTGACCAGCTTGTGCCTGTGTTGAGTGTGATGCAAGCCAAGGTCGTTCAGCCAGATCCGGAGAGGCCGTAATGACAGAAGGCCCATAGGGACCACTGATGAGGCTGCTGTGAGAATACCTAGCAGTCTCAGAAATGCTTTGAGGACCAGAGCCCTACCTCTTCTGAAGTGACTGATGAGCTGGAGGATGTTGTTGACTCGCCGTTGAGAGGGGGTAGCCATCATCAACAGTGAGTCCAACTGGATGCCAATAAACAGTCTTTGCTGACTGGGGATCAGCAAGCTCTTTCCATAATTCACTGTAAGCCCTAGCTTGGTAACATGGGAGACCAGCAATGCTGATTCTCTGAGGACATCTACCCTTGACTGGGAAAAGATCAACCAGTCGTCCAGGTATGGGAAAATTCGAATCCCCCTGGCCTGTAATGGAGACAGTGCCGCTGCTACACACCTGGTGAAGACACTTGGCACCAGTGAAATCTCGAACGGGAGCACACAAAACTGGTAAGCCCTTCCCTCGAAGGCAAAACGGAGGAATTACCTGTGCTGGGCACGATTGGAGCGAGAAAATATGAGTCTTTCAGGCAGATGGTTGTAAACTAATCGTTCTGCCTGATGCCCTGCAGCACATCCACTGTATGGAACTTGAAAACCCTGAGGTCTTAAGAGGTCTTAAATCCAGTATGGGGCGAAATCTGCTGTCTTTCTTTGCGATAATAAAGGTGGAATAGAATCCACTGTTGTAAAGCGCTGTCTAATTGCTCGATGGCACCCTTCTTCAGGAGAGCCCAGAGCTCCTGGCATAGGGCCAGAGCCTTCTTTGGGTCTTTGACTAAGGTCATTTTGACTCCCTGGAACCTCGGCGGTCGACGTCTGAATTGAATGTTGTAGGCCTGTGACAAGGGTTGATATAACTCTGGGGTCTGACGCAAGTGCTTCCCAGCATCTGAGCTACTGGTTGGTGAAGCACCCAACCGCAGGAGTGGTACAGACATTGTCTACCCCTTCGCCCCTTACAATTTCTGAAGGGGCGACGGCTCGAAGTCTGGCCTTGCTGTGCCAAGCAAGGGGGCTGGGTGGGGGTTGGTTGACGAAAGCTTTCTGGGCATTGTGCTCTCAGCTGGGTAATCGGCTGCAGTATGTACTGAGCCATATTTGTTGCCCTAGAGGGTCTCTGTCTAGCGGGGTGTTCACGATGCAGACTAGCAAACTGTTGTCTGGCCTGTGTAACCTGTAGGCTGTGCTCCAGGGTTTGCTGTGCATCCGAGCCAAACAGTTCCCCAGGAATAACAGGGAGAGAGCGGGGGGCTCTCCTGCAGGGTTCCAAAAGTGGAGACTGGGCCAGCCATATCTGGCGTCTGGCGAGGGTTAACGAAGACATTAGCCTCCCCAACTCCATGGTCATATAGGCAAATGCCTGCAAAGAAGCGTCACTCAGGCTCTGGGCAGAAGGGTCAACCTCTGAAGCCTGCAATATCTGGGACAGGGCCAGCATAAGGTGTGACATGGAATTCCCAATGCATCCCATTCATGCTGCTGTGTCATAGCTTCTCACAATGAAGTTATCTGTCAACCGGCACTGTGGCCGGGGGCAGCGTGCATCGGGCCGAAGTGCTTCATCAGGTGATAGCACAAGGGCGGCAACAGCCAGCTCTATATTGGGCATGCGGTCAAGGCCATGGTCGGATGCATCCTGCATATTAGCTAGTGCTCTACAGTCTGTCGGTAGATGAGAGAAATGTCTGGGGTCTGCCCAGCACCTCTGCAGATCCTCGACATATGGAGCTGAGGGTGGGACACAGAGCTGCGGACTGAGAGGTCTTCCTGAAAAAGGCGCTCTGAGGAGTCACCTGGACAGGTGCTGCATCTAACCCCAGATGTGATAAGGCCATTTTTACCACAGGCCTGACTGATGTCTGATGACTGATGTTCTCCGAGCCCTTCAGTGTACTGTGGCTCATCCCCTGCGAATCGGGATGAGATGAATGGGAGCTTTCACCTGCCCCCTCCTCATCATAACCTCCCCCGATAACTAGGCTCTCCGAGGCCCTAGTGGAGAGTGCATCCTCCTCCTGGGTCTCAAAGGCTGGAGACGGCATTGGAGGCAGCACCCAGGGAGGAGACTGCCGTGCAGCTGCAGCGGGACCACTAGCAGGCTGTGCACTGGGTGGTTACAGATTAAGGAGCAAAGACTTAATCTCTGCAAATTCAGAAGCAAAGGTGTCTACCTTCTGGGCTAGGGGATCTACCTTTCTGCATTTCCCCTTACCAGGGGCCCTCTGCGAATCGATCTTACGGCACTTATGAGAGATGGGAGACATGGCCTGTGTAGGATGCGGTTGAGTGCCCAACCTGCCCTCTAGCTGGTCCAGCCTGGCTGCCCGTGCTGCTAAGCTCATGGGGCTGCAGTTCATGCATGCCCTCTCCCTCAATCTCTCTCTTAAGTGGTCAACCCCCAGGCAAGAGGGACATCTCTCATGGCCATCCTCTAGTTCCAGAGGGGCCAGGCAATCAACACATGTCAAACATGGATACCAGCAGTAATTACTATTCACATGGTTTTCCACGTGTGACCACTTTGCCAGGTGGTAATTGAGCACGAAGAGAGAAATATACACACTTTGCCGTATCTCTGCAAATAATGAAAGAAATCCACAAACTAAATCACGGGGACCAAAAACAATCACCCATTTTGATCACCCCCTTCAGGGTGCGCTGTGTAGCCTCTCTTACCACAACGAGTCAATTATGAGAATTAAACAATAGCAATATTGGGAAATTATCCCTCAATGATAACTATGCACTGCGATGCGATATGGTGCAGTTAAGAGCAAACACGCTCACACTGTAGCAAATAATTAAATAAATTCATAAACTAAATCAGGGGGACGAAAATAATCACCCGTTTCAATCAACCCCAATCAGGGGCGTTGTGTAGCCACAACGAGTCAATTATGTGAATTAAACAATAGCAATATTGGGGAATGATCCCTCTGTGATAACTATGCACTATGGTGCAATATGGAGCAGTTAAGAGCGAACACGCTCACACTATAGCCAATAATTAAGTAAATTCACAAACTAAATCACGGGGATGAAAAACAATTCAGTGAAACAGCCAAAATCGTGGGGAATAACTCCACCATAGGTACAAACAGAAAACTACGGGAGGGGATTCCTACCCGACCTCAAGTATTTAGCGCTGTTTCAGCGTTAAAGCGAGAAACACCAAACTGAAAATGAATTGTAAACTGCCTCTTGCCGAATTAGAGCATGCCCACTCCTACATGGCGTTGATAGCAGTGTCACTTACCTGACGTTAAATAATCACAAAAAAGGCTAACCACAGTCTTTGGAGGACGAAAGTTCGTAGCTCCAACCATACTTCGGGTTACAAGACTACCAGCAGTGCCTGCACTCCTGAAACCTGCTTACCAATGTGAGAAGATAATAAGAGGTTATTTCCGGGATGAATGTGCCTTTAGTACCGGGGTAAAAGGCACACGTCACCCAGGTCACAGGTGACTTTGTTGATGTAAACACTCGGCCTGCACGTACACGTGATGGACATCCAGGTGCTGAAAGCAGTAGAAATGAAATAGAACTCCCCTTTACTTTCTGAAGTCTTCAAGGGATCCGATCAACTGTGAAAAACTGTGTCATTCAGGGTTAAAATGGAAGTACTACAGTACTTTTCTCTTGACTGCTCATATGTTTTAGTTACAACATTACTGTACATATTTTAAAAAGTAAATTTAGTATTAATGTTATATTTCACATTTAATATGTCTTCTACATGGTCTCTATGAATAAAGCCATTTTTATCCATAGGGAAAGTGTAATTTATTTACCAAGCCCGGACTTGAACGTGAAGCCACAAGACAGATATTGTGAATGCATATGGAGAGAATACGGACATAGGTTCCTAATTTATCAAGCTGGATACAAAAAAATGTACTTTATGACTAATTAATATACTGGCAAATTCCGATAAATATCGGAATATTGAGGTGCATGTAAACGTAGAGGGGGCCTTAACAGCTCTAGTATCAGTGAAGCTAAATCTGGCTTCTTATTTCCTGCTTCTTTTATTCACCTGTAGAGGGCACTCATTAGTTATTTTCTTATTAAAAATCATTGTGAAGTACTCTATATAGGAAAATAGCCGTATATATATATATATACGTGTGTGTGTGTGTGTGTGTGTGTGTGTGTGGTATAATGCTTTGAAAGGAGAACACAAAAATCAGGTTTACTGACACGTTATGTCTTCTTTTGGCTAAGAAAATATAGTTCAGAGTCAGACAGTGTAGTTTAACCGTTCATTCTGACCAATATATAATTGTAAATGGTTTCAACACGAATGCAAAAACGACATCAGGTAATAAAACATTCGTACATGTGGTGTTTAGTCCATTAGACTATGTTTCACAATACACATTAAATTATAATTAATGACTAACGCGTGCCCTCTACAGGCGGCATGTCACATCTGCAATTCATTTAAGGTGAAAGTCCAGTGTGAAACTGCCACAGTTATAGAAGCCAGGTTCAGCCTTGTTTGTCATACTGAATACAAAGGCTTGTGGTAGTTAAAACCATGCTAAAGTTACTTCAAAAATACAGTTTAGGTTAATATGATTTGAATACAAAAACATTACTTTGATTAAGATAGTAAAATTGCAGTAAAACACAAGTGTTTCTGCTCCCCGTGACATCAGCTTACATGTGCTTGCTATGTAACCAAAGGCTACAAAGGTTTACCAGACTGGTCTTGCAGGAACACATCAGACAACGCTTGTTGTGTCTGGGCTCAAAGTCAAGCATAACAAACAACGTGATTTCTCCCCCTTTAGACCAGAAAAGCAACATTTAGCATGAATATATCTTTTTCTCAGACATAGAATAGTAAAAAGAAATGTAATAAATTTCAATAAGTTTTTTTTATCCACATAAAAACTAGAGCTTTTGTACACTGCATATCAGGGGACTGTAAGTAACAAATTAACACGTACTTTCAAAATGTTCTTGCTAACACCTGGTTGCCAATCCTTTGCAGCTGATCCATTCACTATCTTTAGTAACCACTATATTTTGGTCAGGGTCATGGTGGGTTCTATCTCTGGAGCACATACATACATACATACATACATACATACATACATACATACACACACCCTGCATGGAACACCAGTCTTTGAAACTGCCGTGATTTTAATGAAGACATTTTTCAGTTAATTCTTTATTTTTTGCTTAAATACCGTGAACATTGTGCTCTAATTAATTATGTTTAGGGGAAAAAAAACAAGTAAGAACATTCATTCATTAATCAATCAATTCATTTATTCATTCATTTATTCTTCTTCAGTAAGTGCTTTATCCTGGTCAGGTCCACAGTGGATCCAGAACCAATCCTAGGAACATGGAGCACGATGCTACAACACAAACTAAAATAATGTGTCCCAATTGTTCAGTTGTTTAACTGTGTGCAGTGACACAGAGCTGACCAAGAAACACCAGAACAGCCAACTTGTCTAACTGCATTTGGTCTTCCGGCGACAGGGCCGCAGGCCAGTCAGAGTGCCCACGCTGACCCCTGTCCAACCCCGAAAGCAATTACAGTGTTCACGTGAGCATGAGAACTGGGCAATGGAGCAATGGAAGAAGGTGGCCTGGTCTGATGAATCATGTTTTCTTTTACATCATGGGGATTGTGGATGGTTGTGTGTGTGTGTGTGTGTCTGTGTGTGTGTGTGTGTGTGTGTGTGTGTACCTGGGGAAGAGATGGCACCAGGATGCACTATGGGAAGAAGGCAGTGTGATGCTCGGTTCTACTGGGAAACCTTGGGTCCTGGCATTCATGTGGATGTTACTTTGACACGTACCACCTACCTAAACATTGTTGCAGACCATGTACAGTACACCTCATTCATTTTATACACACACAGGCTGAAACAGTCATTGTTTTCAAACTGAATGTGCTGGAGTACAAAGTCAAAGCAACATAAAAGCAACCGTCCTATCATTATGGACTATGCCGTACATCTTGGCTTTTTGGTCACTGGAGAAGGAATCCGTGTCCAAGCACAACTCATAATAAACTTATGATGCAGCATGGTAGATTTAGAGAGTTATTCTGTATTTACATTTGCTCATGCTTTTATCCAAAGTGTCTTACAATTCATGTTCACTTTTCTACTGGTTATATACCAAGCTCACTGTTCAGTTTATTGTAGACCCCATGCCATTGTAGCTTGATCTCTGATGCACATCCTGAAAGTGTAAAGACTCACAAATGAGGAAGTATGCATGATTTGTACACCATGTTAGAGTTACACCGTTGTTGGTGTGCAATGATGTAATGCTGTGATTGCGTTTTATCGTGTTAATGATAACTACAATCCCCACAATTCTCTGACACAAAGCTACAAGGTGTTTTAGGAGCGCGCGAGTTTCCGTGTTGCCAGATTGTGCGGTTTACTGTCCAATATGGCTGTAATCTGGTTTGGATATAGAAATTGCACTGAGATGGGGGATTTAATATGTGAAAAAGTTGTTATCTTGCCAAGTTTATACTGTAGTAAAATGGGAGAGTATTAAGCGCTGATAAGGCTGGAAACTGACGCTCCAATCTGGCAACAGTGGGTCTGGGGACTTGGATTTGCCCGCGGCAAGTGTTAACAAGCGCGAGGAGATGAGCTGCTGAGAATGCTAGTGATCCTGCCCCCGTGAACATTATGTGTGAAGTAGCAGAATGGCTGTCGAAGGTAAGATTTTAAACAGAGACGTCGAGGGTGTTATTAGAGTGTCATATTAACCTTCTGAATAAGAAACCGGGGACATCAGTAAGCAACTGATGCGAGGCGCGAGCTCAGGTTTATGATTGGCTTGTGCAGCAGCAGCAGCACGCGCGCGCATCCTCGTCCTCTATGTAGCTGTACTGCATGTGATGGAGATGGACTCGCAAGACCACAGAGAGCGCGCGAGAGACAGAGAGAGAGAGAGCGAGAGAGAGAGAGAGAAAATCCTGTGCACATACTGTAGGGATTTGTGATCTGGCATGATTAATTCAGCATGCCTTTTTTTCAAGCCGCTCATGCACAGGAGAAGCAGACAAATGCACAGTTAGGGCAAGAAGTGTGAAATGCACGCGCGCGCATGGCACAAAGGCTATACGGTTTTTGTTGTTGTTGTATTTTTAAGCAATGGAAGGCTTTAAATGGTTACAATCCCAACATATATATATATATATATTTTTTTTTTTTTGCTTATTCTAGACTGATATTCAGACATTACTAAACGTTTCAGTGTTTTTATTCGTTTCAAGTGGTGTGAAGTGTCATGGCACGCGCGCGCAAAGGGGCCAGAAATGAGTGCGTGACTGATTTGTAAAGAAATCGCTGAACACAGCTGAACTGAACGGCACTCTGTAGGTCATGATGCTCGGCCAGTCTCCACATCTTGTTGGGGGAATTCTCTGGATTCAGAACCCCATGCGAGGTATGTGCTTTCCGTTCCTAAAGAACCGTGCACTGATAAGCATCGAGCCATCACTGTGATTGAGGATCATTCCAGCATGTGTAATGAATAATCACGCTTCCCTGTTGTCTCTGGGTCTGATCCGTCCGACTGCATGCTTAATCAAGAATCTGATCTCGGCGTTAATTACGAATTATTCACGCAATTATGCAAGGACGTTAAGGTTGTGTCTCTGCATGGCTTACGTTGTTGTTGGCTGTAGGTTTATTGGTTGGTGAGGACACATACATCATTTAGCCTCAACACATGGTTTAGTGGTTAGCACGTTTGTCTCGCAGGGTTGGGGGTTCAAATCCTGCCTCTGCCATGTGTGCACAAAGCTTTCCCTGTGATGGGTTGGCACCCCATCCAAGGTGTCCCCCGTCTTGTGCCTCAATGTCTCAGGTCTCCTTTGCATCCCTCCCCGGGTTCCAGACCCCCCTGTGACCCTGTATAGGATAAGCAGTATGGAAGATGGAGGGATTAGATAACTGGGACTTTTTTGGTCAATGGAGAAAATTGCTTTTGTATGTTCCGCAGATTTTACCATCGTTGGTTCTGATGATATACTTACTCTTGGGTTGTTCATTCATTTATTCATTTACATTAACTGTTTTATTCTGGTCAGGGTTGCGTGGATCCAGAGCCAATCCCCAAACACTCTTTCAAATTTAGGGTCAATTTAGCATAGCCAGTTCACCTACTGGCATGTTTTTGGGAGGTCAAAGGAAACCAGAGAACCTAAAATAACCTCTCAGGAACATAGGGAAAACACATGAAAGTCCACAGAGGGACAGAGCTCAGGACTAAATTTGGAACCGTGGATCTGAGCAGCGTCACTTCTAACCACCACTGCTGCTTAGAATAATACTAGTTATTTTACCATCTCCTGGGTGTTTAAGGGGATCGACTTACTGCATGTATTGAAGAGTAAAAATAAGTTGGTTTACTCTGCATTTCCTTTACCTCGTAGTGGACATTTAAAAAATAAAAATCCATATACATTTTTTTCTGTCATTTTTATTCATACTGCAGTCAGATATTTGTACGCAACTTTTTTGTAATCATGAAAGTTTCTTTAACGATTAACATCAGAGTGGGCTGAGATCTCATCTCAATCACAGGATTTTCTGTTGAGACTGTAGCCACGTTGCTCCAGTCACCCAGATGGGCTTCAGCCTTGAGCTATTGATTTCCTCACTTTAAATCTAGTTTGTCCCTGGGGAATTCTATGGCCATCTTTGCCCCTGGCGTTCATGATATAATTGCTGTGGGTCTTTACAGTGCTTTTACTTTAATGAAGTGCATTCAGGGACATGGCATATAGAAGTACAGCTATGAGGCAGGAATTATAGCAAGTTCGCTGTTCTGCGCATTTCCTGCTAAATGATTCAACATGTGTGGAGAAGAAGCTCAGTTCAAGGTTAAAGGAGTTCACGTTAACTGGTGTGGAATGTGATGGAAGAATAAAAATAAATAGCAACATCACTGAAGATACATGGACACGCTGCTGTACCTATATGTAGCCATGTGGACAGAGTTGTTGTATTGTCTTGCATCAAAGTTGCATCACATTCCAGGAGATATAATATTTTATCCCACTGTATACATGTACTGTATATAGATGGAATGTGAAATAAGACTTGACTTAGGTTTATGTTAGTGCATTAAGAAAGACAGATGATGAATGAGGTCTGTGATGGAGGGTGGGGTTTTTTTTTGCAGTAGAAATGATTCGGGAAATATGAATTTAAATATAAGATATATTTATATTGTGTACAGTTTCTTGAAGACAATCATTTGTAAATTACTAGGCTTACTAAAAAGCAAAATATAACACAAGAAATGCCATGGTCTTTTGGATGCCAGGGTGCTCACTCACACCTGATTATCATCCCACTGATTGAAAACATCCTGACTCTAATTTCAGCTTCAAATTAACCACTAATCCTAGAGGTTCACATTTGTAATATTGGATAATTTTCCTTAATAAATAAATGACTAATTATAATATTTTTGTCTCATTTATTTAGTTTGGTTCTCTTTGTCTACTTTTAGGACGTATGTGAAAATCTGATGATGTTTTAGGTGATATTTATGCATACATATATATATATATATACATATATGTATAATTCTAAGGGGTTCACAAACTTTCAAGCACCACTGCAGTATACAGAATGTCTAATTGGAAAAGAAATCCGTTCATTAATACACACATATAGGCTATGCTGACTTGACATGAGAATTGAGATGATTGTTTTCATGTATAAAATCATGAAAACACATTTGATCACATCATGCACTGCGATTTAACTTATCCTGTTTAGGAAATCCTTTGTGATCCTCAGCAATGTCGTGAATAGTTCTAAGCTTATACTGTCACTTTAAGAAGAACTCTTAGTGGAAAGATAAAATTCTTTGTGAGTATGACCCCTGATCTTTATTGCATTCATCTGCCTGTTATAATGATTAAAGTAAATGATGCCCTCTGAGGTTCTGCAGTATGACTGTCTTTAAGGTTTTTCACTCCGCTTCCAATTATTTCCATTTACGGCATTTGGCAGATGCCCTTATCCAGAGCAACTTACATTTATTTCTTTTATACATCTGAGCTATTGAGGGTTAACTCAAGGGTCCAACAGTCAGTATGTTTACATGGACAACAATATTCCGATATTAACCCGATTAAGACGATACTCTGATTAAGAAACTAGCATGTTAACAGCGATTATTGATGACCTTAATCCGACTAAATTCATACTCGAAGTAAACACAAATGGAATTAAGACGTGTGGAGTATTCCTGTTTTAGTCGCATTATCGACGTGTATTA
>JANDJT010000141.1:14456422-14469201 GCA_024331685.1 Stegophilus panzeri | reverse complement strand
CTTAATCAGAATATTGTCTTATTCAGAATAAGGTCAATAATTAGATTACTGCTGTCCATGTAAACGTAGTCAGTGACTGCAGTGGAGCTACTGGGACTGATAACATGACCAAAATAAACACAACCATGTAAATAGGTACTAAGAGTGTTCCAAAAGCACAGTGGAGTTACTCTACTACATTCAACACAAGGAAAGGGGTAAAAACTCTGAACTATTTAGAAAGGTTTGGACTTGCTAGAATATATAGGGAAGACTTTGCCACAGGCTGTGGAGAGTGCCATTTATATCATCACTGAGTAAATGAGCTGCAGGTAAGTCAAATGAACCAAGTAACCATGGAAATAGTTCATTATATTACAGGCTACAGGAATCTTCACTGGTAAGTATGATACGTGGATGTGACACCAAA
Source organism: Stegophilus panzeri (assembly GCA_024331685.1). NCBI lineage: Eukaryota > Metazoa > Chordata > Actinopteri > Siluriformes > Trichomycteridae > Stegophilus > Stegophilus panzeri. The sequence continues at coordinate 14,468,792 of JANDJT010000141.1, read as the reverse complement.
GCTATGCCTTAAATGACTAAGAAATTTGTACAGTTTTACTGTGTCCCAATTGAATAGTTTGGACATGTCTGGAAACTTAAATTGCTGATGCACCAAGTGAGCACAGAAAAAGATTTAACTGCACGTTGTTTCCATATAGCAGGGGAATTCAACTAAAATTTGTCAAGGTCAAGCTAAGTAAAATTCCTTCCTTAGAAATGATACAATAGGCAACAGTAGTTAACTTTCAATGCTTAACCATTGATGATGAGTTCATGGCTGTAAATAAGACTTGCTCATTTAAATTGGTTCTGTTTTGTTTCGCCCTTAGTGCTTTACTAGCCTCATGGACTCATGTCTTTAAACATTGTTTTCATTGAGGACTTGAACAAACCATCTTGTCATTTTACTAATCAGATCAGAGAGGATAAATGAATAAAAGTCTCTGAAAGTCTGTGTAGACTCTTTTCTATCTTGATAAGATGCCTACTGTAATCTGTTTGATTTCCCACAGAAGATGTTCTGCTCTTAAAAAAAATACTAGCTGAACTAGCTGAGCCAGTTATTGGCTTGAAGTACTTCATTTGTCATTTTCTTTTAGTAAAAATGCATAAAAAATCCATATGCAGTACTACATAGTCAAGTACATAGTGTATGCTCTGGTAAGAATATGTATGCTAGGTATATGATTGGGGGCATGGTGGCTTAGTGGTTAGCACGTTTGCCTCACACCTCCGGGGTTGGGAGCTCGAATCCAGCCTCTGCCCTGTGGGCGCAGGGTTTGCAAGTTCTCCTTGTGCTTTCCTCCAGGTACTCTGGTTTCCTCCCCCAGTCCAAAGACATGCACTGTAGGCTGATTGCCATTTCCATTGGCATTGTCCCTGTGTGAATGTGTGCGATTGATCCCTGCATCCTGGTTGTCCCCCATCTTGTGCCCCAAGTTCCCAAGGATAAGTGTGTAGGATAAGCGGTATGGAAAATGGGTGAATGGATGGCGGTGTATGAGGATGCATATCATAGCAATACAGAGATGTCCTAAATCTCCCGAGCTAGTTGATGTTGTAATGAAGGAAAGTGTATGGACAAACTATCTTAAAGATTCTGACATACTGTATAATGGAGAGGATGATGTGGATGTGGATTTGATGAATGCTGAGCTTATTTTATTCATTCATTCATTCATTCATTCATTCATCCTAGACACCAGTCCATCCTAGGGCAGGGCTTACTTTAGCTCCTGTCAGTTGAGCTTATATCATTCTATCTTTAGCTTATTGACCAAACATACGGTACAGTGGAAGAATAAGCCATAGGAGTGGAGAGAAATGACAGAAATATACATTCTTACATCAGTTATTATTTCTAGTCATGGCAGTGAAACCAACCATTACTGTATATTTGGCTCTCGTTTTAAACAGTCTGGCTAAAGTAGTTAGTGTAAGTATTCTCTCTCCACTGATGAACTTCGTGCCATTACAGTGCTTCCACAGATTCACACGTCTGGACAGCAATTAACCTTTACGGCTCATTGGTTCTTGGAAGGAAAATAATTAGATTCTGGTTTGGTGAAAGCTAGTGAGGATGATTGGAACGTAATGGCTTTATCAGTTACAGTCAACCAAGCAGCAGCAGCCTCGTATTGTTCATGGCTCACGTAGCAGGGTACTGGGCAGAAAGAACGGATTCACTCTCGTCCTTCACGTCACTTTTGTCATCACTAGAACTGACCTAGCTGGAGTTCGTGCAGCCGCTCATGCAGATCAGAAAGTGATCATGATGCAGTCTAGCAGGCAGCTGACTAAGAATAGCAATCTCCTTCCATTTCTAAAGTAGGTTCAATGAGACAGATTAATTGAATTATCTTTGCACGTCTGAGGTGTTCCACTACCAGCTTCAGGAAGGAGGATGTGCTGGTCCAGGATCCCTTATGAACTTTTGTATGAATGTGTCTAAATGGCGTTTCAAATTTGATTGAAACTTTTGAGATGAATTTTGTATGTAAATAAATTCTTTATACTAGTTTATTCCACTCCAACAAATAGAATCTAAACACTGAAAAGAAATAACAGGTTATGAGCATGAATGCCATGTGGTCATTAGTCTGGCAGAGCAGATGGCATGGACTGCAGTGGTTCAGCTGTGTATCAGACTTACGTAAACTGCTTGTTCCTAATGGCTTGTTCCTAATACTTTTCATTAGTGTTTTATATAGTACCTACAGATCTGTATCCATGACTACGTCTACTAATCATCCACTTCAAGGCAATCTGTGGTTAGAATAATAATAAGAAAAATAATCTTTTTCGTAGCATTCACTTATTTAATGAATCCCAGCTACAGCTTGCATAAGAACCAAAGGATGACTGTCAGATGACATGAGAGCATTTTCCCTTGTACATTCTTATTTTACCTTTTTATCTCTTTCCCAATCCCAAGTTGTTCCTGTTGCAAATACAGTCTAGTCAGAGGTGTACTTGGGGGGCGATTTCAGGTTTGAATCTCCCCTTGTTATGATTCTCTGTTTAACACCCCCAGAGGCCTGTTTCACGGAGCCGGTTTCGGTGGCTACTGAGGTAAGCTTGAGTGTAATTTGAGCAAACTCTGGTTTTTCAGTCTCAACAAGGTGGAGTGGTTTTTAGCGGGTTTCATCACCATGGTAACTTACGCTACACAGCTAACCTGCTCCGGAGCAGGTTTTATTCGGGGTAATAAAACTCAAACCCAACTTGGAGCTGTGAGCAAAGTGATATGCATCTTTATATCAGTGTTTGTGCTGGCTTTTCCCCATGACCATCTGTATGAAAGATATGGATTTTGGCCAGATGGTATAGTTTATCATGCCAGCTTCTGGAGCCGCACATTAAAAATCTGACATGCCAAAGCCATGCTCTTACTCTACCGCAACCTGTATGTGTTGCTTTGCAGTCCCTTGCGAGTGATACACGTCATGCGGTGGCATTATTCCTCCTGTCCTAATATATTCTCACAAATTGATATTTATTTTATTTGTGGCGTGTTAATGTGTGCGCGACTGGCCATGTGATGGGTTGCCACCCCATCCTGTCTTGTGTCCCGAGTTCCCTGGGATAGGCTCCAGGCTCCCCCACGACCCTGTGTAGGATATGCGGTATGGAAAATGGATGGATGGATGGTAGATCGGGCCTTAAATAATCAAATAACAAACTGGAGCAATCACTGCTCTTTTACTGTCTGGCATCCACCCAAAATGCATTGTCTATATAGTCCAGTAATGTACTTTATAAGATAATCATCATATACTTTGAGGAATGTACTGAAATCACATCTGTATAGTTTAGCTATTTGGCATGAAGATTGCTGTCCAGTGTGATTAAAGACAGATGACCTTGTCTGTCTTTAATCACGCTGGACAGCAATCTTCATGCCAAATAGGCTCCAAAAGCTTTTAAAAGCGAGAAGAGAAAAAGCCCTGTGCTTTGCAGTGATTTATATTAATCATCATAAAACTTTCAACTCTTTAAAATACTTAGCTTCCAGATGTGTAAAATGCCTACAGGCCATAAAGGGATGCCTGACCTTATAAAAATGTCAGAATGCTTAAAAAAATGTTAGGATTTTTTTTCCAAGCTGTTTCTCATGCACTGAATGTCTCCAGGGTTTGGTTTTTTTTGTTTTTTGTTTTTTTTTTTTATGAAGTGAGAGCGTTCTTGTTGTAAAAGTGTATCTCTCACTGAGCTGTGTTGAAAGCGTTGGGGTTTGATGTGGTTGTCTTTGACTATGCCGTATGTTAGTGTAAGTCACAGTTGTAATATCAGTTAATCAGTAGATGCTTTTTCTAAGGCGGGATGCTAGACGGTACACATTGCAGTCTGTGAATAGCAGACATACTGTGGATTGTGCTTCTAGTTACTCAGGACGTAACATGCATTTTGAGTGGCAGGCGTAACTTTGCTCCCATATACCTACAGGGGGTCCGAAAATTGAGGAACGAATGAAAGTAAAACTACATATATTTAAGTTTGTGTTGCTCTATATGTTCACCCTTACACTCTATGCACTTTCTCAGCCACTGTATCCTGTTAATGTCGACTTTGCTCAAAGTATTTGTCATGGATAGCCTGGAAGATAGTCCAGATTACAGTTCCCAGGAGCCACTGCATTACACCATCTGTGTCACATGACCACCTGAACCTGAGTCTGTTTCATGATAACAAGCACCATGTGTACATATTGCACAGTTTTGCACTGCACGGGTTGTCTTGAGTTTGTCTTTTGTTGCTGTCATTTCTGTCTTTGTTAATGTTTATTCTTTTCCTTAGAGTTTTGCCTCAAGATCATAGTGTCTTTTTGTCTTTTGTTTTGGTCTTTATTAAAACTTAAAATCCGCACTTTGCATCCATTTCCTCTTCCAAACCGTGACAGTATTCAGCTTGACCTACAGTATAATATTTGCTAAGTATATTCTCGTTGGTTACTTTTCGGACACCCTGCAGATCTATAGTAGCACTAGCTTCGTCTCCTAGCTAAGCTAGCGGCATGAGATAGCCAAGCTGAAAGTTTCTGAACATCTACCATTGTATGCTTGTCATAGCAAAAACAGTCTATCTTAAATGGTTGTTCATTACAATTGTGTGTGTGTGTGTGTGTGTGTGTGAAAGCTATGGGGATGTGAAGTCGAATCAGCATTCTTTGCTCTGGGGGTCGGAAAAGAAAGAAAAGCTGATTGGTGTTATTATCTGCCAAAGCCTAAGGCTCCACACTGGGAAATTCTCCCTGCGTCCTCCAGAAGGTCAGATTAATTTCACTTTTTTTTTTAATTGCCTTCCTAGGCTTTCCCCACAGAGACTCCGTACTGGGGTTTGGGAAGCTGTGATTATGTCTTGCCAATGAGGGGAAAAAAGAAGATGGCAAAGAATAGTATGTCATACTGTATAATGCCTCTATGTAGATATAATTGCATATAATTAATGTCCTCTATTGTCTCATGCTCGAGACATGAACTTAATAGGAGTCCGATCTGGCCGTATTTGATCGTGTGAGTTCGCAGGTGTGCTAACTTGTCACAGGGGGCTCATTAAAGTGGGGCGTGAGTTGAGAATGTTGCAGTCATAGTACGAGGGTTACAGAAGGTTCCAGTGTGTTGGGAATTAAATCTGACATGACGTACAGTGTAAGTGCAGAGTTCCTGCAGTAAATTAGCGTCACAGGGTGTGTAATGTTGCTTATTAATTACTGTGTATGAAAGACGGAGTTGCTTCCTGGTTTGGGAGTGCTCCCGGATAGTAAAACTGCAAGTCTGTAAGTGCTCCACAAACAGATTTGAGTAATAGAATGATCTGTCCAAAACTCTGGTGTATGTCAAATTAAACGCATAAAAATTATGTTGGCATGTAGTATATAGCCTGGTATAACTGCCATGGTCAGAGATGTGTATGTATTTTCAGTAATATTTCCTTCCACCCACTTCAGACTAAAATACCCCGGACATGAGGAGGTGAGAGCTCTTCATTTCCAGCTATAAGCTGCATGTTCTTTGTTAGTCACCCAAGGCTAATCTTAGTTCTACCACTTTGGGCTTTCTCCTTCTCCGTTCTGCGACATGTGGACAGACACTGCAAAGGTCAGTTCTATCCAGGAGTCATGTCTGGATGGATGTGTGTCTGTGTAGATATATTCATGTAGGTATGTGGGTGTATGTGTGGTGTGTGTGTGTGTGTGTGTGTGTGTGTGTGTGTGTGTGGGCATGCAAGCTGTCTTGGTGGTGGTGTGGGAGTGTGTGTATGAGAAGTCGGTTCTCAAGGACAGTAAGCTGTCTAAGAATCAGGAGCGCTCAGGAACGAGCCACGTGCACACGGATCTTGAGTGTTTAAGCGTGCTAGAGATAAGAATAACACTGAGACAGAATGGGTTTGCACACAGACGCAGGAGCACACACACTTATACATATGTACTGTATATAGGGCAGGTATATTGAAAAAGCTATAATAAAACCCTGCTTCTGGAGACTCATAGATTTGAAGGCACTGATGAAATGAATAGGTGTGTGGGGGTGTTTCGTGACAGGATGGTTTTTAAAAAGTCCTACGAACCTTTTTTTTTTTTTTTATTTTATTATTCAAGAATAAATAACTTGCACCTATTTTTCGTTTTTGTTTTTAAAGACGTTTGTGCAAAAGTGTGTACCCCCCTTAATTTCTAGGTGGCAAACCTCTATTTTCCAGTTTCTGAAAAGGAAACCCAAGTGTAAGGCGCTGCGTAGAACCTTTAAGGGTTCTCTGAGGAACAAAAAAGGTCGAGTTTAGCTAAATCTACCAGTGATGTGTACACGTGCATGTCTTTGAATAGACTAAAGGTAATATGTTGATGGATAAAATGATGATCATGATCATTTTTGCTCAAATTATCATGACTTATCATAATTATTCAGCCAACGTAGGAACAAAATAATTGAATTCATTAACATTTTAATCCACAAAAAAGAGTTCTTTAACGGTGTACGTTATAAAGACGTTTCAAATGTATCAATGTATTGATACGTTTCAAATGTATCAATCTTTCCACCAAAATAAGACACGTTATCGTATTAGATACTTTCTCCACCGATATACTGAGGAAGGGAGAAAAAAAGGTGGGGGGGCTCAGAATCCATCCATCCATCTTTTTTCTGTGCCGCTTATCCTAAATAGGGTCGTGTAGAGCCTGGAGCATATCCCAGAGGACTCGGGGGAACAAGGTGGGGGGCATCCTGGAAGGGGGAACAACCCATCACAGGGCACAATCACACACACATTCACACACTATGGACAATTTAGAAATGCCAATCAACCTACAACATGTCTGTGGACATGGGGTAGGACACCAGAGTACCTGAATGAGAACATGCAAGCTCCAAGCAAGTACACAGGCAGGATTTGAACTCCCAGCCCCTGGAGGTGTGATGCAAATGTACTAACCACTAAGCCACATGCCCCCCCTAGCTCAGAATTCAATTCTGCTTAATTACAAAATCACTAACAGCAATTACACTGGTTTAATGACTAACACTTGCTATTGACTCAATTAGTACAGTACTGTGAGTTATTTTTAGTCACTGCTGCTCCAGTAAATAACACTTTTTGGACTAATACAATCATATATTGTTGTTCGAGAAATATAGTTTGAGCAAATGATTATTTTGTCAGAAACGATATTGGAGATGGACTCAGACCTTTGAATCGTGCTGTATCTGCCGTAAAGACATGGAGAAGCCTGTATGGAAGAGTGTACAGTTTTGTATGCAGTGAGAGAAGACATGAGCTCTTCTGGTTTAGCCGATGGCCCTGTTTTGTGCAAATCTATGTACTGGAAATTGATATCGTTCTATATTATTAGTGGATGGCAGGGTATAATCTTAGACTTAAGAAATGCTAACTGACTGTCATAGTACCTGACTTTGAATCTGGTTTGAAGAGAAAATTGTGCATGAGCGCAATGACAGCGCACTCAGGGCTATCGTGAGATCTGTTCTACAGAACAAAAGGCATATTTCTTCAAAAATTGAAGCTAATGGTAAATTTGTAACTTATCTCTCAACTTTATCTGACCAACCTGAAATAGAGAAGAAGAAAAAAACCAGCATCTGCCGAGTGAAGACAATATACAGTAGCAGATCAAGTTAGCAAGATGGAAAATAGATATGACTTAAACATAATGATCTAGACAAGCAGTTGGACCAAAATACAGATTTTTAGCTGGAGGGTGCTATCACAATAGGCTTTGTAGTAGATTATTCTCCAGATTCGGAGCAGTATTCCGGTTCCATCGTTTATGAGAGGACACATCACTTGAGCGAAACGCCTCTTGATTCAGACAAATGATTGTAAAGCTCCTCAAAGGACACTGTTTTTCTACTGTGATAAGGATCTACATCACATCTAGGACAACTCAAATATACATTCAGGAAAAATCACCGAGAACGATAGGAATCACATAACGTATGGCTCAAGTAAACTGGGAGTTGAGCACAACGGATCCATCCAGTAATTTTTCAATGAGTGCCGCCTGAAGAACCTGGAACAGAATGAAGGAGCATGGGGAAAGTCGATTAGCTTCGGTCAACAGTCAAGGCACTTAAAATCAGCAAGTTCAGACTCTGTGATGTCGAGAGAGCACTAATTTCCCAGTCTTTGTGCAAGCTGATTTGTATTAGCCAGCAACTTCATAGTAATTTTGTACAGTTTTGTTGTAAATTACATGGGTAGCACAGTGTAGTATCGCTGCGTCACAGCTCCAGTGTTCGATCCTGAGCTCAGGTTACTAGGTGGCGTTTCGTATGTTCTAGCTGTGTCCGTGTGAGTTTCCTACAGGTTTTCCATTTTCCTCTAATATGCATGTAGGTGGAGTGACTGCTCTAAATTGCACCGCAAGTGTGAATGTGTGTTTGGCAGGTTGTATTCCTGCCTGACGAGTCCAGTGTTCCTGAGAAAGTCTCACATCATGATATTACTTGTTTTTTTTTTTTATTTATTTTATTTATTTATTTATTTTTTGCCTTCACAATAACAATATATATATAATATATAATCCCCTTCTAGATAATATTGTAGTGTAGACTCCATTAGTTAATTTTAAGGGTCTGTGATAGGGTTATGTGAGGTGTGGCCTTTTAGGTTCTGATATTTCCTGAGGGATGGCGACGACATTAATATTATTAATATTTCTACCTATGCGTGGCTAGGCATCAGGTTGTGTATCTTAAGCTATTTAATGAACAACATTATAAATAATGCTGTTCTTTAGGAGACCCGTTTATTTCTGAATAATATAAAGTATTGAAGAATTTACGTTGATTATGTATTCTTTTCATCGTTTTTGATCTAAAGTGCAAGGATATGCTGCACTTATTAATAAATGCATTGAGGTTTAAAAGTACATCAGTAGAAAAAGAGAAGAATGGAAAAAGTCTGTGTAATTAACGTGGATAGTAGGACACTGACTCCAACTATGATGACCCAAGTTTTTGCAAAACTTAATAAGGAGCCTGGCTCCATCGGCGGCTCATAGTCTTATCAGAGAATACTTTAATCTTTTCCTGAACCCATCATTAGATCGCTTAGCCCTTAGGACATTCACCCCTTCAAAGTCTGCTCTAATTCTTAATCAAGCGCATAAAAGATCCAGAGCCATATGACATTTCCACACGTTCAGTGCTTCCAAAAGAAGAAATTACATGGTCCAAATGTGCATGGCTCTTATCCCAGATTCATTATGTTCCTGAACCCCAAAGTAGCGATTATTAAAATAGTGCACTGTGTGTACCTAGATGCCACAATATCTGATCATGAAGCAGTTACGATTATTTGAGAAATGGAACAAGGCCCACCCACATCTATGGAAGTATTTTGCGCACAATTTTCAAAAGCAATTGCAAACTGTATTTGCAATTGTGTTTCCTAATTGTGGACTCATATCTTGTGATATAATGCAAATGAAAATGCAAATCGTGTATTTTCGTTTTCGTTTACACAAACCTACAGTGTCTGCCAAATTTCAAATGGAAACGTAACGTCCATTTGCATTTGCATTTCCCATGTCTTACGATTTATGATCCTTTCATATCGAAACAGCAATGGAAATTACCCTGTTTGCTATTTCACTTCTACGGGGTCATGTACGGAGCCTGACAAAATTCAAACGGAATATCAAATCCCTTTGCATTTGCATTTCCGATGCCTTGCACAGAAACCTGCCAATCAGTGTTGGGGTGGGAGTGTACTATGGGGCGTGTTTGTATTTGGACGTGATGTCATTCACAGTCGAGCACATGTTAGTGCGCCATGGGGTCGTGCACGGTCATAATAAAGCATCGGCGGTTTAAAGTTGTTGTTGGGATGTCATTTTAACTGTAACAAATTGCCCATAAAACTGACAGGATCACGAGAACTTATAAGACATGGGCAATGCAACTGCAAATGGACTTTGCGTTTCCATTTGAAATTTGGCAGACACTGTAGGTTTGTGTAAACGAAAACGAAAATACACGATCCTACCAGGTGGAAATTCAACCATTTTGATTTTGTAACTTTTTTGACCAAGCAAGTGGAGCTATTTATCTATTCACAAATATATTCAAGGATGCATTCATTGAAGGATCACAAGGTTCACTGGACCTGGTTACAATCATGCACTTACCTGGCAACGCTGGATGAAATTGTGGCTTTTATAGTTCTTTTGAATTCTGATTTCTTTTGAATTCTGAAGGTTCTCACTACACTGACAGATACAAGGGAAGAAAATGTTATACCCACAGAGCTTATTCATCTTGTCCTGTCACCCTGACCAGACAAGGATTATAAGAAGTAGACTTTGGTTTGACGAGGTGCACTGACTTAAACATATATGTAATTCATCTACTGACAACCTTGCCATGTTGATACTATTGATTGATTTAGAGAAATCCTTTGACAGGATAGAATAAAGATATCTTTTTCCAAATCAAAACAGTTTTTAAAGCCCCCAAAGCTTGAATTTAAACTAATGAAATTCTTTCAGATTCATCCTGAACCTAGAGTGTGTAGAAATGCCGTCCATGCTTCCAGTTGCTATTTTCAATTGCTATCTAACCACTGGCCTGATCTGTCATGAGCTCGTTCCGTCGTCTTCTGCTAGATTTTGCCACTAAGAACACCAGGTTTTCACCTACACAGATGTGTAACATCTTGTAGTCAATTTCCCTAACATCCTGTAGTCCATTTATTTGTTTTTGCTAGTTATATTTTATTTATATTTTTCAGTGTGTACTATAACTAACTATATGGCCACCTCAGGTAATACTGCACATTCCATTTATCCCAAACTGAAGAGTATCCAATTACCACTTCTTCCATTGTTAGAAAGCTGGGGTCAGAGCATGCGGGTCAACCATGAAATAGCACCCCTGGAGCAGAGAGGGATAAGGGTCTTTGCTCAAGGGCACAACAGTGGCAGCTTGGCAGTGCCAGAGTATGAACGCACAACCTTCTGATCAGTAGCCCAGAGGCACCACTGCCTCTAATATAAAGGGTATTTCTATTTAAAACCCTCACCAATCCACTATACAGTACACATGCTCAGTCGCTCAGTCAGTCAGACTGTCAGTTGATTTATGGACTGTATATCCCTTACAGCCTCTTTAAATATTCATATTTTACATTTGACACCCAGCTTGAGAACTACTTCATGAATTAGACACATACCTCAGCAAATAGAATGATTTCAGCTGTTTTTCAATGTCAGTAATCAGAAACTGCCAAGCTGAATAATATAAAGCGATAATTTGAATAGATTTGAGTACCATATCTATGCGTATCAAATTTTTAATACATTTGTTTGTTCACAGGACATACAGTTTATATCACATATAGGTTAAATATTTCTAATAGAGATGGAAGACAATCATATGATATGGAGCTATAGTACTAATATACTACTATACCAATATTCCACCAAGCCGTATTGGGCAATAAGCACTGTTGGGGAATGGGAAATGCTTGTTTACAGTGGAAAAAGACTGGCTAGATTTCAGAAGTAACTGCATTCAGGCTTGAATTTCAGGGCATGGAGGCTTGTTTATCAGACTTGAATAAGCAGTATAGTCCATTAAAAAGACATGGGCCTGGTTCCACTCTGTCTGGCCCCCACCTCAGCACCATACATATCAGTGGCACTAACACAGACTCTCTGCTCATACACTCACACTCAGCCATGCACTTTAACACACAGACACACAGTGGGGTCCAAAAGTCCCACTAGTGAAAATGCTTGTTTTTTTTCAATTTAACACGGAGGTTTTCATTACAAATTATAATATCAGCAACAACTTGAGTGAAAAGTAGAATCTTAGAAATATTTACATGAAGTTCAGAATTTCTTAGTATTTGGTGCGTCCCCTTTTTGCTTTAATAATAGTGTGCACTCGATCTGGCATGGACTCCACAAGTTTGTGTAGAACCTGATGATTCCTGTTAGAGCAAATCCATCGGCATGTCATCTGAGCACGTGCTTCAACGGAAGGGATAAGACTCGCGGAAAAAACGATCTTTTGTACAAAGGAGTTAACATGGTCAATATCACAAATGTGTGAAAAATGTCAATACTAACCTAGAAATTGTGCAACAACTTGAACAGTGTATAGAATTTTCACATTTTTCAAACTTTCTGTTTATTTCCACTGTTTATATAGTGGTCTCACCATCCACTTTATTAGGAACACCTGCTCATTTATGCAGTTATCTAATCAGCCAATCATGTGGCAGCAGCACAATGCAAGAAATCATGCAGATTCAGGTCAAGAGCTTCAGTTAATGTTCACATCAATTATCAGAATGATGAAAAAGTGTGATCTCAGGGACTTTAACTATGGCATGGCTGTTGGTGACTGATGGGCTGGTTTGAG
>JANDJT010000141.1:14443949-14453949 GCA_024331685.1 Stegophilus panzeri | reverse complement strand
AAAAAGCTTACATCCAGCAAAAAGATGAACTAGAAGTCCAAAATTGTGCTTTTTCCATTAATCACTGGTCCAGTACCAAAAATTCCAGTTGTACTGTTTTTGGTACCTGTTTAACACTGATGCTAACAATGGTATTAGCGCTTGAGGCAAGGCTAGCAGTATTGTTTGTCAGACATTTTGATTGGTTAACCAAATCAAGCTTAACAATGTCAATCCAAGCACGTCTTCCAGGTTGAACTTCACAGAGGTGTTTCTGCATCCCAAAATAACGATGTAGTTGCTTCTACCCTTCCAGCTGGTAGAAAATAAACCAGAATTACATTCCCCAGGTTCTTTCCGTTCCTGATTTGAGCCGGTTTGTACTTGAGCCAGTTTGTATTTTTGGATATGCAGGGAAAACCACTCAAAGAGTTGCATTGTTGTACACTGTGATAGACTTGCACAGCATTCTTGGCCTTTGACAGTTTATATTTACACTCCTGTAATAAGCCTTTTAGCCACAATTGGCTTGCTTGCCAAATCTGTGATATGTCACATATCCGGATTCTTAATTCTTCTTCTTTCACCTCTTTCTTCACTGAAGCAGTGGATGTACTGTATATGCTTAAACACTTTCAAGATGTCATTGAGTTTTGCAGCATTGTGGGTGGGATCGTGCAGTCGCCCAAGCAGGACTGTTTATTCGTGTAATTGGTTTAGAGTTTTGTAGTAAGCCAATATTTATAGATGAAAGAATGTTTGACAGGTGTGATGCAAATGTGTCACTAAAACTCTTCAATTCAAACTGCATCTCCATGTGTAAGAGGGTGGAGTGCATGTCCTGATGCCTTTTAATGGCGCAAGCTGTATTAACACACACGAGCGGTCCCCTGCATCAAGGTCATCAAGGTTCAACATGTTCTGCATTCTGACATGCTTTTCTGCTCACCAAAGCTGTCAGGAGTGGTTATTTGAGTTATCGTAGCCTTCCTGTCAGCTCAAACCGGTCTGGCTATTCTCCTCTGACCTCTCTCATCAGCAAGGCGTTTCCACCCTCAGAACTGCTACTGACTGGATGGTGTTTATTTATTTATTTTGTTTTGTTTTTCACACTATTCTCTAACACTATTCACAAACGCTAGTGACTCTAGTGTCTGTATAAAAATCCCAGGAGATTTCTGAAATACTCAAACCAACCTGTCTGGCACCATGCCATATTCAAAGTCACAGAGATTTCCCCATTCTGATGTTTGATGTGAACATTAACTGAAGCGTTTCACCTGTATTTGTATGATTTTATGCATTGCACCGCTGCCACATGATTGGCTGATTGGATAATTGTACGAATGACCAGAGGTAAAGGTGTTTATACTAACCCTACATACATATTGGGTAAATGAGACATATTTTTCTAAGTAGTGATTGTTTAAGGTGATGAACACATGATTGTTTAAGGTGACCTCCCCTATTTGCACCTTTTCAGACTGAATCATCTAATATTGCATAGTGCATCGATTGATATTTCCCAGTACGCACTCTGGTTTTGCACTCCAGACTGTATGCATATCTGAGCTGGTTCTTTAGCAGAGTGAGAGAAGAGGAGCAGAAGGAGCGGACAGCCATCACCTGCTCTAACACAGGTCCAGACGGCAGAACCCAGATGGTGCCGTGTCATGGCCAATGACGTCCCAGTAAACCATTGATTGATGGCTCGTTACCTAACCCCCGGGCGTGGTCAGCAGATGACCCCCTTGTCCTGTCCGTTGTTTGTGTCGCAGCTCATTTTATTATATGGCATGTGATTTGTTACCTCATTTGTGAGAACGCCGCCGCGGCTTCCATTTTTGTTGCTTTCTGAGGCTAGTTAATCTCAGGAGTTGTTAAGCATTCATGTTCCTGAAAGAGAAGCATGACAGATTGTCTAGTAGACAGAAGTAGCGAGCAGTCGTGCCCTGTTGTGCTTTCACTGGCTTACATGCATGTCGGGCTGTCAGGAATGAATCACACTTTTAAAAGCACTACCAACGGATTTCTGGCTCGTTCTAGTGAAAATGTGACTCAAACGAAACAAAAAGCCTTTATGGACCCATCTCGGTAAACATTTTGAAGCCAAGCTGACAGAAATTTCTACACAATCGAACACGCAAAGTCATTTCATAATCTGTTCGTTATGTAGAAAAATATTTCGCTCGTAAACCTCAACCTCAGTTGACTTTCACACTCGGAATATTTGCTACTATTTAGTGCGAGTGTAGTAAATGATATCGTGAGGTTATGTGGTGGATCCGAATAACATTCCCAATCATACTTCTTGAATACTGAATACTTCTTCTTGACCTCTGTTCAGTAGCTATATCTGGAGCACATTTTTTCTGAGGCAGACATTATTTGAGAGACAAGCAATGCAACTGAAATCTTGCATGTGCATAAATTTGGTTTGGATTACATGCGCACAAGAACAGATTTTTATGGGATGTTGTTTAGAATGCATAATATAAACAGTTAAATTGTCATTTGCGACAGCAGTCGATTCACTTGGATTGCACGTAAAGATTTTGTTTTTGTTTTCCACTTCAGCTATGTAGTTTGTATGAATGCAGGGACCTTCGTCCAATAAGTTAACTTTTGGATTGTTCCTGAAAGAATTCTTCAAATGAAATTCTTAACTTATTTATCATTATATAATAAAAAAAATATTTTCTATTTCTAGTTCTGTTTAACACAAACATACTGTATACACTGGGGTCCAAAGGTCTGAGACTACATTGAAAATCTGGGTTTGTTTGTTTGTTTGTGTTTTTCATTTAAATTTGGAACTAAAACAGAAGCTTTTCGAATTTTGTAAACACTTCAAATGAAGAAAGTCAATATTTCATATTGAAGATGCTGCACTATTTCTAGGTCCCTATTTAAACGTAAGCAAAATTGCGATATTGACCGTGTTAACGGATTTTCCTCATGTTTAATCTCTTCTGTTGAAGCGTGAGTTCAGACGACACTTTAATGGATTTGATCTAAAACGGATCGTAAGGTTTTACACAAACTTGTGGAGTCCGTGCCAGCTCGAGTGCACGCTGTCATTACAGCAGAAAAGGGGACGTAGCAAATACTAAGAAACTCTTAGTGTTTCAACAAATCTACTTTTCATTCAAGTTGTTGTCAGTTATATCATTTGTAATGAAAGCTGTTGTATTATATTAGAAGGGAATGCAGATTAGAAGCATTTTCTCTAGAGCTCTCGGACGTTCGGACCCCACTGTATAAACTGTTTAACAGTATTGGGGAGCACTTTGGCTGTGGCTTAGCTCATTTAAATCAGGACAAGTTAGCTGATAAGTAGTAGCTTCCCCAACACTGCTGTTTAATGACATCTGTAAATTCTCATGAATAAATATACATGAGGACAGGTAGTGATATCACAAACATCAAGTATTTGGAAAAGATCAGAGAGAGTACTTTTATTAGCATCATTAGCATTTGTATGAGTACAGATGAAAACAAATGTGTTTTAAATATTTATACAAATTTTACAGGCAAGGACATGACATGTTAACTTCTTTGATGAGCATAAATCAGGGAATTTTGCTACTGTCACCTCATTAGGGATGTAAATCTACATCTTCAATCCCAAACTTGGGTAAAGGTCCTGAAAGTTATATAATAAGAAAAGTAAAATTAGCGATTTCATTTTAAAAACGGTATTTTTATTTTATTTTTAATTTTTAACTGAAGATGAATGTGCGTGTTTGGGATTGTGGCATTCTGGGAATGCATATCATTATGATTTTCATAGTAAATGAGATACTGTGCATGAAGGTCCTTGAAGGCATGAGCGTTTACACACCGATACACAAAATACACTTGCCTTTTGTTTATTCGCACATCTTGGAGTTTGCATGTGGGTTGAGGGATGAGCTATGTGTATATAACAAGCTTTTTCTTTTTTTCTTTTTTTTTTTTTGGTAACAGTTAATCTGTGATGTTATTTCTCACTTTCAGTGCACATTCTGTAAAATGAAACCCTCCAGATGTCACGCCACATGACCGCTGATGAAAAGCCTCAGGAATAACTTTACATACGCATGGCGCAGAGAGACCATTCAGGAAGTAGTCAGGTGCAGTGAAATCACTCCTGCAGTTATTTTGAACAGGCCGGTGTCAGTTTGTACTTTAGGTTTAGAACAAAAGCTGTTTAGACTGCTTTTGGAAACGATGTGCTGACCTGAAATCGAGTATTGTTGGTGCAGTCCCTCGAGCAAGTGCTCCTCCACAGGTGGCTGGTGCACCGGCATGCTGGGAGGCCACAGGCTTTTCCGGAGGGCTGAAACACTTGCAACAGACATCCACAAATCACAGAATTTCTATGTTGCCTTGATTTAGCATGGTCTATCTGACCACATGCACATGTGAGGCTTTCATAAGGCTGTCATAAGTTTATGCTTAATTGTGGATACTGCTGAATGGAAAGTGGAGCTTGTGTGTGTGTGTGTGTGTGTGTGTGTGTGTGTGTGTTTTCTCTAATCTGGATGTAGGAAGGAGGAGGTGTGCTGTCTGCCTGGCACACAGGCTATTTGTAATTAAGCTGCGTGATTAAGGAGAGTCATGGCGGGCATTTCGGCATCCCGACAAATCAAATCTAACCACCTGCACCACGCCTGCTCGTCCTTCCCACAACCCCCCTCTCTTAATGCAGGTCAGCGTGCCCTCTAGCTATTAGCAACAAAGCAGCTCTAGCGAATCAATTACAGAGAGAACTCTGCCCGAATGTATTTATTATATGCATTCTCATAATTACGCTGCCCGTGTGTAGATGTGTACGGTACCGTCATTTTGAGTCTACCCACTGTTTTATCGTAACGGTGCCATTTATAGTCATTTGTTCTGATCAGGGCGATGATTCATAAGACAGAAATCTGAATGCGAAGTGAATGTAATGATCCCCCTTCCTGTTTTCACAACTGTAACTATTCACTCTCCCATGCAGTCTTTTACTCTCACACCCAGTCTGACTCATCTGACCCAGTCTGAAATCTGGCTCTCTGCAGGGGAAAAAACAATGATTTGGCAATTTTCATTGCTAGGCAAGATCTTCATATGTGCAGGACTTCGTTCTCTGACCTCGCCTGTTATATCAAGCGTGTATCTGCGTGGTCATGGAGCCGTTGTCGAGTCCTGTGGAGTATCCCTTCACCTTTTTAACCGTTAGATAATGCTATCAGATGGCAGCATAGCCCAGTTCCCACCATAGCAGTGGTCCACTTTGAGTAGGATATTTAAGTGTCGGTCCAGGCAGCATGGGTGAAATCTCATCACCGCTTGCCGCTGTCTGCTCAGTCTGGAGCCACATCACACAGATGGGCCCGATCACCTCCGTGCTGATACACCCAATCTGTCCTCCATCCTTCGCTCTTTCTCCCTGTGTGCACTGCTGTGGTGATAAAGGCAGACTAAAACCTCCTCTATCGTCTGACTCTGACCCTGCCGCACTGATCCTCGAGCTGATTCCAGCATTCCTTCTGCGATAAAGAATCTTTGTCTTGTTCTCGTTCTCTATCTTTCGCAGCATCTCTGCTTCTGAAAAGAATTTTTCCATGTTGCACTTATATACACTTAACTCTTAACATTTACTAAAGAGCGTTTACATATGAAACATTCCAGGTAAAATAATCACTGTGCAATTAGGATTATTATTCCATGTGTTTTATTCACATTTGAGTAAATATGCATTGAGCCAAAAGGATTATTACATGGATTTATAAGAATATCCCCTTCAGATAGGCCTAATTATTTACATAGCCAAAGATCACTAAAAACTGACTGCATGTCAGGGGATAAGTCTCTGTTGGGGGATGTCGTTGGCCCGATATCTATGTGTTACCATGCGAACACGAAGGCTCCTCTAGTGCTGGCGAAATGTCAGGCAGATTTGTGGCCCACTTTGTCTTAATTAGGCGTTCCATCAGCGAATGCATGCTTACGTGGCCTGCTCCATTTTTCAGCTTTTAAGCACCAGGTATTCACAGTGTTCTACAGTAGATGTTTCCCCTGGCAGTGTGGCCTCAGGGCAGCTTATTTCTGCAGTAATGCGTTACGAGGCCATTCGTCATCTTCAGCCTCTTATCTCAAGACGTCCTGAGCTTGCAATGCTTGTGAGTATCATCTCATGTTTAGTACTGTATTCATTAGCCAAAGGTATGCTGTCAGTACCGTGCATGCTTCCAGTAGCAGGAGATGCAGACATGGTACAACCTGATCAGAGACAAGCAAAGTGAGAGATGGTCTGGAGATCTTTATTGACCTGTAGGTCAGTCATCCTGCCCTGTCCTTTTGTTTCTATAGATTCCCAATACACTTGAAAGAAGTGTCCAGGTTTGTAACTTGCGACACACGTCACGCATCACACTGCTTCAGCCTGTAATAGTCTGCTGCCTGCATTCCTGCACAAGTTTTGTTCTTCACATACTTCACAAATTGGTTCCACTTAATCCTACTGACCAAAACAGGCCTGCGTTTAATAACACAGCATACAGGAGAACCGCTCTGCCTCAGCGGGATTAATAGATAACATGTTTCAGCTGATTGGAGACCAAGAGTAGAAGCGAGAGTGTGTCTAACAGAGGAGGAGGTAGATAAGCCTTTTACCGTCATGGTGACATCAATGGTCCATAAATTTGAACCGGCCTTTTCCTCTTCAGAAAACCTGGTTCTTTAATGACAAAGTCAGTATTGTAAAATCCAAATGCGCCTGGTCCGAAACCAGTGAACCATATTTAGTGGATGTATCGAGGCGGTTTTTGTGCCAGCGTCATATCTCCCTGCAGTTCTCGCCTAGTTTCCCCACTGAAAATAAGCAGGGTTGAGCTTGGCCAGTACCTGGATGGGAGACCTCCTGGGGAAAATTAAGGTTGCTGCCGGAAGTGGTATTAGTGAGGCCTGCAGGGGGTGCTTACTATGTGGTCCCAGTAGAGTGACGGGGACACTATACTGTAAAAACAGCACGGTCTTTCAGATGAGACGTTAAACTGAGGTCCTGACTCTCTGTGGTCATAAAAAATCCCGGGACACTTATTGTAAAAGAGTAGGGGCATAACCCTGGTGAAAGTGGCCCTTATCTATCATGGCCCCCTAATAATCTCCATCTCTGAACTGGCTACGTCACTTTCTCCGCTCCTACTGCTGTCTGACGTCCACCTGAATCGCTCGAGCGTGTCACACTTACCCATTTAAATATACAGATGAGAAAAACAATCGTGATTTTAGTTAGTATAGTTCCTCATCCCATCGAAATTAATTTCTGGTTACGCCACTTCCAGAGCAACACACACGTGTTACGGAATCATTTTGAGCCCCGATGTGACTTACATCAAGTGCATGTTTACATGAGTTTTACAGTAACTACCCTTCAGATGGCTACGCTACAGATCTGCTGTGAATTTTTTGAGCGGTAGTGTACTGCACACCATTTTGGTATAATTTTTTCCAAGTTCACGTGGGCCGAATTAAACGAGGCTTCGGACCTCGTGTTTGACACGTGCCATAACGCATCCTTCTGACTAGCTTAACTGATAGGTAGAGGTAGAGCTCATAATGAATATTAAACGGAAATATGCGATGTGATATGCAATATGAGCAGCAAATTCGTCTCGGCTGTATTTTGTATTGCGATGTTTGAGACGATATTTTGCATCATGCCTACAGTTTAATATATCATAGCCTGTGATAGAAACTCATTTTTATTGCAAATTAGAGCACACTGAATGGGAGGTGTACTTCTAATCCTAATGCTACCAAAACTTTGTTTCAGCTGCTATGCACACAGTCTCTCTAAAACCAAGTAGGCTAAAACCAATAACACGTATCTCCTATCTTGCACATGGTTCTTTTTGTCTAGGATGACGTCTTTGTGCTGGGTAAACACGATAACGGATTTGATTTTGAGTGATAAAATGTTCCCAAAACCAGATGTACAAGTTCCTCCACGGTTGTTATCTTTACTCCCACATCTGATTATGCAATGGTTCCCAAACTGGTAGAAATGCAGGAAGGTTTCTAGAAAGGTTTGCTAATTCCTTGAACTTGGTGGAGAATGAAACAGAGAGTGACACTGAGAATGAAACAGAGAGTGACAGGGACACATTCAGAGAAAGACTGATAGCGAGAAACCGATGGAGGCAAAGGGAGGCTCCTGGGAAATACAATGCAATATTCCATCCAGTAGGTTCTGCCCCACGCAATTACAATATATCTGACAAAGATATTGAACCAAGATCCCCTGCCAGCCCAGCTGACGGGCCTGTCTTTGTCTGAGTTTCCCTGAAAATAGCATCCAGAAATTGCATTAACAGAGTCTTACTGAAAAGCAGTGAAGACTAAACAGTATTAGACTAACAGTACTGCAGACCATGGAGAGACCATGGAGGCACTAGAATGTGACAAAGATTTGGGCGGAAATATGGATGGAGATGAAAAGGGTGATATACAAAGTGTCGGTGTGATCCGACATGATTCCTGGATATAGTCTAATTAGGAAAATGTCATGCATGTAATGCATGTGAAACAGAAATATTATGTGATTAAATAGATCGTTATAGATATTAATGAAGTGAGGGGCAAGGTGGCTTAGTGGTTAGCATGTTTGCCTCACACCTCCCGGCCTGGGGTTTCGAATCCCGCCTCCGCCCTGTGTGCACGGAGCTTGCACATTCTCCCCATGCTTTGGTGCTTTTCCTTTGTGTACTCTGCTTTCCTCCCCAGTCCAAAGACATGCGAGTTGAGTTGAGATGAGTTGGCACCTCGTCCACGGTGGCCCCCAAGTTCCCTGGGATAGGCTCCAGGCTCCCCTCGACCCTGTGTAAGATAAGCAGTATGGAAAATGGATGGATTGATGGATGGATGGATATTCATGAAGGGGAAAAACTAATAGCTCCACTGAGCATGTTCACTGTATTTTACAAAAGAAATAGTCTCCTGTCAAACAAAGGTGTGTATGTGGCTTGTGAAGTTAGTACCTCAGCAATAGGCTTTGTGTTGGGTAACGATGTTGTCTGTCCATGAATATCAAGTTGCTGAAGCTAGATTGATTTTCTTCTTTGATTTTCTAGAATAATGTTATAAAATCACACAGAGTTTCAATTCATCATTAGTCACTGTAAATTATAGATTTTTTTCTGTTGAAAAGCTGTCTGTGAGTAGATTACAGCAAGTTCAGGGGAGTGCACATAGCTAGGATTAGCATATAGGGTGAATTCTGATCTATTAGAACACACTGTGAATTTCCAATTCATCTAAGCTTTCTTGCCATTGATAAAACAAACATCCCAACACATGATACATTTCTGACATCAAGAAAAAAAATGTATACCTTATTTTAAAGAAATATGGCTTACCTTTGTTTCGAGACTGACTGAAAGCCATTTTAATGATGTTTGGTTATTTGAGTCACATGCTTTCATTGGTTTAGGCTTTTACTTTCATCAAAACATTATTTATTTCCACTGCGAGAGCTTAGTAACAAAGGTTTTGGCTTGGACATATAAGTAAACTGCTGCTAAGATTAACTGTCCAAATTTACCTTGTCCCAATATACCGTCCCAATATACCAGAAGAATGCAAACAGAGGTCTGTATACCTTGTAGAAACTAGCCAGATCCATTGTATGGCACTATTATAAATCTCAATCTAGAAACACTTTTATACACTAATGTGTATCTTTTGGGCAGAATTATTGGCACTGTTGATAATGGTTATGTATCATGTTTCAGTGGGGTATACATATGACCTGACAGAGAGTGCAAATTCCGTAGTTCATCAATATGGGGAAGATAAGAAGAAAAAAACTAATGAAATAAGTCAAGTGTGTTTTGTTGATCTTTTAAATCAGGATATATATAGCATGACTATATATATATATATAAAATCTTTTTAACAAAACCAGCTGTGTAAAAATTATTGGCACCCTTTTGTGCAACATCCATTTTCCAACATAGCATTCCGTCTTCACACACACACACACACACACACA
>JANDJT010000141.1:14412162-14424526 GCA_024331685.1 Stegophilus panzeri | reverse complement strand
GGGGGGGGGGGTGCGAGCACAAGAGGTAGGAATGATTCTGCTTTCTTTCTTCACACTCTTATCCTCATCATTTCCTATATGCAGCCCAGTTCGAGAGGAAGTAAGTGGGCAGAAGGGAAGTGACTGTGACTGGTGTGAGCATTACTGATGAGAGTCAGAAAGTCTGCATAAATAGACCTCTTTACATAACCTCTGTGGGTTATGCTGATGAGCTGTTTTGTTTGAACAACTTATCTCTTTTGTTTGTTATCGGAATCCAGGGCAAGGGAAAGAAGCACTAAAAGAAGAACAGGACGGCCTATTTAAACCTGCACACAAGCAGATCAAAAGTTCTGTGTGTAAAGATGTCCTTTTATGTGTGTGCTGATGGGAAATGGGCAGGCAGGTTTCACTGCTGGTGAGGACTGTGGTGTGACACAAAGCGCAATGCTTTAAATATCTTATTTTTGTCCTAAAGTAGAACAAATAGCGCAGTATGTTCTAGTAGCATATTTGAAGTGAGGCGTCTTACTGCACATTTAAGGACCATCGTTGTGTCGAACAAATCACGGTGCATTTCAGACGTACATAGCAGCAGACAAACAATGCGCCTCGTGTTTGTGTAAGCCAAACCGAATGAAATCTTTTCTCTGGATTTACAAACGTTTCAGAAACACTGATTTTCTTTGTATTTGCGTGCATATGTTGATGAATGCCAGTCACTTGTACATCACCAGGCATGTGCACGACACAGCTGATTTGCATTTGGCGGTGCCCATAAAACTCTATAAAAGGAAAAGCTCATGCAGCTGAAGTTAAAAGCCAAAGGCAAAAATAGGCTTTCTCAGAGGGAAAATTGAAAGTTATTTTGACTCGTATCTGTTAATTATGATGTGAATTAAGTGAGGTAAAAAGAAAATGTTTTGACATAATTTATCTGCGTTTGCCTTGCACCTCCGGGGTTGGGGGTTCGAATCCCACCTCCGCCCTGTGTGTGCGGAGTCTGCATGTTCTCCCCGTGTTCTCCGGGGTTTCCTCCGTGCACTCCGGTTTCCTCCACCAGTCCACAGACATGCGTTATAGGCTGATTAGCATCTCTAAATTGACTGTAGTGTGTGAATGAGTGTGTGTGCGATTGTGCCCTGCGATGGGTTGTCCCCCCCATCCAGAGTGTCCCCCACCTTGTGCCCCGAGTCCCCTGGGAAAGGCTCCACGCTCCCCGTGACCCTGTGTAGGATAAGCAGTACAGAAAATGGATGGATGGATAGATTTGATGCACATATTCAAAGTGTGTTTGCATTATGAACTGGAATAAATGGACTAAAATCAACTATTTTTGCTCTAGCAGTTGTTTTATGATCATGGGATCCTTCACATACAAGGATGCAGATTTTGCCTGTATGGCCTTTAGTTGAATATATCATTAGCGAAATAGGCTGGTGACTGTGATGAAATTTTGCATCTGTATTATCAGAAAATGTCAATATTTCATTTTAATATAAAATTTTAAAGGAACAATCGAAGCGTGGTTAAATATTTATTTGTTTGTTTGTTTGCTTGCTTGCTTATTGCTCATACACAGGATAAAGTGTAAATAAATTCTTTCTCTTATTTTACCAGGATTAAGCAAGTGTAATATGTTAAATTGAATATATATGTGAGTGCCAGTGTTCCTATCATAAATGTTCCTTCTCATCAGTATCTTAATCGTGGTACCATGATACTGCAACAGTGATCTTTTCTGACTTGGTCATCATACAATAACAATGTCTAACCATAACACACCTCTAGTGAGGCGCGCCTCTCCTCCTTCAGAGTTCTCAAACATAGCCCCGGGTCATTTGCCAAACCAGAAGCCGCAATGGATCAACGCCACCAAAAATACTTGCGAGTCTTCCAATCAGTGAGCTCCTCAGCCACTACAAAGGCAAATTTGCCAGCTCCTTGGGCTTTGGGAAGAATTCAGCAGAGAGAAACTGGGCTTGAAACAGTCCAAGGCTGAGCTGGAATTTACTGGTAGAAGTATGAACTAATTAGGAATGCATAGGTAGCCTCCAGCTTCTTCTCCAGAGCTCTCTTCCTGGATTTCGCCCCTCTCTCTCTCTCTCTCTCTCTCTCTCTCTCTCTCTCTCTCTCTCTGTCGTCTCTGAAGGCGGCTCATCTGTAATTCATTTGAATCCAGTCTATCATTTCCACCAGGGCTGAGAGGCGAGCCAGTACGGTGCACGAAAAGAGAACAAGATCTCACCCTCTATCTTCTTCATATTTTATAGCACTATAAATTTTGTCAAAGGAAGGTTACAGTGATAAATATCCTTTGTTTTCAGAGGAAACATAAAAAGCAGGCGTGTAATGTGTAACACATGAGCTGCGCCGACTCTGTCTGTGTTCCATTATGAGTAAATCACATTGTTTGAGGATGGAGTCAGTGGGGTGAAAGAGACTGGAGTGTGTCCTCTGGCTAGAGGGAGTTATAAAGAGAAGTGGACAATTTCTCTCATTCCTCGCACTTGATTTACGACGGGGATCGAGAAGGAAATTTGTCCTCTGTCTAAGTGGCGGGTACGGTAGAAACAGATCCGTGAAAATTATTATTCCAGTCATGGTTCATAATGTCAGAGAGTCAGAGAGACTCACTATTTGGAAACTCGTACTGACAGGTACTTTTTTAAATTCCTCCCAACAGCAAGCTTTCCATTACCACTTTTAGCCCAACACTTCCTCCTACATGCCATAGTGTGGGCATTCAAATAGTAGCTGTCATGTTGGCATTTCTCCTGGTGAAGAAGTGAAAATCCTTGACCTTGATTCAAGGATTCAGGATCAGCCCAAAAAACTCCCGAGTCAGCCTCTCGCACCACCTGCTCATGTGCTTCTGCATGAGATGGAGGGCTTGTGATGATCTGACAGCTTGTCAGGATACTCCATGGTAATGGATTTCAAATACTTGCTGTGTTTTTCTGTGTGTATCCATGAGGCAGTGCATGTTCCTGTAGAGGGTATAAGCACTAATATGCTTCTTTAATGTTCTGAGTTCTTATATCGTCCAATAAAGCTTGGGTTGGTACCCAGGTGGTGTTATCGTATCGGGCATATCCGGACTTGTTCTGCTGCTGAGTGTCAGATGTGTCATGTCATGACGTGTGACTCTGTGTGTGTCGGGGCAGGTGAGTCAGTGGGGTGCCAGGTTCATTGACACTGTCTTGTGCTAGTGGTGAACTATAGTTCTATTGATTTACCACTGCAACTGCCATATAAATCTGATGTTCTCTTTGTTCTCTCCTCTGCTGTTCTTCCCTCTTTTTTTTTGCTGTCTAAATTCTTCATGTCCTTAATGCCTCATCCTTTGCATTTCTACTTCTCTGCCTGTGTACGTTTTTGCCTCTATCCATTTCCTCAAACTGTATTCGTTACTTTGCATCTAATTTCCCTTCTTCCTCTCGATCTCCCTCAATCCCTCGTGTCATTTCCTGCATACTCCTTTGCACTCTGCTTTTCCCTCTTCGTTCCTCTGTCTCTCGTTTTTTTTGTTTTTTTTTTGCCTTATCTTTCCTTTTCCCTTCTGTCCTGTCTTCCTTTCCTATTTGTCTCAACCTCCCTCCTTAAATCCCTCTCTTTCTCTTTTTTTTCTGTCCTTCTCTACAGCATCTTTGGAGAGCTCTCCATAACCTGAGCAGTCCCAGAGACCCACCAGCCACCACGTGACCCTCCGAGCGTCTTCTCGAATGTCGGCAGCACACACCAGCCTTTCAGCCCAAATGGAGTCACCCCAAGCCCTGGATCAAACCCTTGTGTCTTAGGACCCTTATCTTTCCCTTTTCTCCTTTCCCTCTCCCCACCTCATCCCCCTCTAAATGCAAGCCCTTAAGACATTTCTTCTTCTTCTTCTTCTTCTTCTTCTTCTTCTTCTTCTTCCTTTGCCAAGTGGAACATCTCTGAATTGGACCACAGGTATTCTTCTTGCTATAAGGACAGTTGGCATTGAGAGACTAATTGGCCAATTAGCCCATTCACTGTATGTCATCTTACCAAGTGTAGCACTTTACCTTTCCTGTAGAGAGTCTGTTAGCTGCGCTCGTCAGACTAGCATAATTTTCAGACGCACATATTAGATCTTCTAGTCGCTAGGGCTACTGGTCACTTTTTTTTTTTTTCGACTTCTGCTTACTTTTTTCTTACTCTATTTCTGTTTTTGTGACTTCGCCTCTCTACTCTATAGAAAGACTGCATAGAGACATTTTGCACATCTGTATGGTATCTGTGCCTCGTGTTTATTCCTCTGAGTCGGTTGTCTCTTTCTGTTATGTGAACTGTATGTTGTGGGCTTGTCCTCTCTTTGGTCTGTTTCTGTTGATCTGTCCTCTGCGTTTGAATTCCCTCGGTTTTTCTGTACTGAAAACCCTTCCGCTCCTCCTTCCCTTAATCTGATCTACACTGTGACTCTGACCAGCTGTCTTAACGTGGCAGACGCCACCGCATCTACTCTCCTGCACTCTCACCCCTTCAAATGAAGGCAAACATCATGCTTTCCAGGATATATTAAAAAAAAAAAAAATGGAATATGATTAAGGAGAAAGGTCAGTCATTGCAAGTCAGGCAAAAGACTATTCCCATTTATTAATGGACAGCACATGGCGTCTGTTCAGTGTCTGAACTGAGAGCAGTGAGAGAACTTGAATCCACCGTGTTGGGGAAATGGCCAGTATGATTTCTCACAGGGGAAAGAGAAAAAGAAACCTTGAAAATAATGGATGATGGTCCTCTCCTAAAGACTAGGGGCTTGTCATGCCCGTGGAAGAAAAGCATAAATTAAAAAAAAAAGAAGAAATCTAGCTATGAAACAGCACTATTAAAGCATTACAAAAATATAACAAAGCAGGAGACTGTGTCAGAGAAAACAGGATGTGCGAAGCCTGTCAAATTGAAGTCAGGAATTTGTTCTTCACTGTCTGCAGACGTTTTCTGAGGCATCGCTGCGGTATGATATGGCCGTACACTGTTACCTTTATTACTATGAAGCACACAGAACTGCTCAACTGAATGGATATTGCTTAGTCATTGTTATTTATCTTAAATATCTGTATTAAGTCCACATAATACAGTATATCAGCTGGGGGAAAAAATACATACATTTGTAACTGTAGCATATCACACATGACTAGCCTTCCAAATATTTTAACCAGAAATCGTGTGTTGGAGTCAGTGTAAAAGATTGGTTCTAGGTTGGTGAAATTAAAGCCTACATGAAGTCAATTCATGATCTAAAAAATGGGAACTTGTAGCAGACTGAATGGTATTGATTAGATTGTATGTACAAGTATTAGCTAACCACTAGAACAGTGGTGTTGTTGAGAATCGCATAGGAAAAGACATGTTTCAGTTAAACTACTCGCCGCCATTTCACGGCCGGATGAAGCCACTATCTGGTACGCAGGAGAACACTTTTGGAAATTGGAAGTTGTGTAGTAATAGAATAGTGAGTGAGGCATATAATTAATCTTTCATCTGCTAGACTATCTTCAGGCGTGTCAGTATCAGAGCCGGCTCTATGAAAGTTGCGTGGTTCATGAAGTATAAGCGCGGTATTAAAGTTAAACAGAGAGGTAATATTTATTTACATATCATTTGCCTCTACTGTGAGATGAGCACGGAAAACAGACACTATATACTATAACCTATCTATTTGAACTTTGCTTCCTCGGTTCTGATCTTAAGCTTGAAAAGGTTTCACCGACTGTAGAGCAGTGGTCGGTGTAAAAAAAAAAAAAAAAAGACGTCTCGTTTACCGATAGACGGCAAATTTTGTCTGCGTTTTCGTTTCCCTGAAGTATTTTTAGCGTTTTTTTGTTTTTGTTTTTTTTTGGTTAAAAAAAATTGATAGTTGAAAGAGTGCTTGTGGAGGAAGAACCATTTGAGAAAATGATTTGATGACCTCTGGAAAATTTGACAGCTAATGTTCCATGATATTACAAAATGTCAAATGGGAAAGATGGTGGGCAAAGTTGAGGAATAAGAATCCTGCAAAACTGAAACTTTAGATCTTTCCTATCAAAGTTGTAGAAGATGGCTGCGGCTATGGACCATGTACTCCACGGCAGTTTAGTTTTCAAAAACGCATAAGAACTGAGGATAGAGATTGAATTAACTGGCACAACATACCTCTGAATACTCTTGTCTGTGTACCTCAACATTCTTTTACCTAGAGCTAAAAGCCCATTCGCCGTAATGAAATAAGTATCACATATCTCAGAGTATGGATCTCAGTCAGCTCCATTTAGTCATTTAGTCCATTTATGGTGTTTATTCGTATTTAAAGAAACGGAACTCTTATTTTCTAACTACTAATCACAACACGTCTTAGCGTAGAACTGTTAATATAGGATGATATGCTTTCTGTTTAATAATCTTCCAGAAACTTCTCAAGAGACATGCTGTGAAAAGCCTCAAATAAAAGTGATGATCGTGAGGAAGTGGAGTATTGATGGACATGTCTGTAGTAATGCTGTATTACACACCTGAAATCTGCACGTGCAAACTTCAGTTAGGATTTTAATCTAGCACTGATGACTGTCCACGCGTATCAGCTCACTGATCCGCTTGATTCAGGTGCCGTCTAGGCAAACGTCTCTATCACGGCTGCTGCTTACAGAGTGAGTCGGTTATTCTGAAAGAACTGTACACAAGTGTATGTCTGATTGAACACTCAGACGAAGCATACACATATATACACTTACATGCATGCTAACATTTGCATACAATACATTTTGTACTTTCTTTTCTGATATGCTTAATTATACGTTGTTGGTTATGACGGTGTTGAAAAAACCTGTCGTTTCCCACCAGACCAGGGGTACTCCACGAAAATTTCCAGTTTCATAACATTCCTTGTTTACAAAGGTCCAGATAAGCAACTACTGATTGAATGGCGGCAACAGTTAACTTTTAATAATGAACCATTAATGATTTGGCAATGAATAAGACAATGATTAAGTTTTGTCTGTTTTCGCCAATGAACTTTTTTTTTTTTTTTTTTTTTTTTTTTTTTTTTAAACAAGCCATGTAGTCACTACACTAATCAGACCTGAAAAATCTATAAAAGATGGTCAAATCTATGAAAGTCAGTGAAAACCCTCCACTTTCTGAGCTGTCTTTAGCCTTGTAGCTAGTCACCGGTCCAACAAGCTGCCTTTAGCATGTGATTGGATAAATCACAACAGAGGATCTACTACACAATCCATGCAGGTTCATGTTTAAAAACCAGAGTCGCTGGACAATGACAGGTTTTTTCCTACCTTGATCGGTTCAACTACTCGATTCAGGCCACTGAAATACTTTGCAGGACCACCATTTGATTACCCCTGCTCCAGATGTTTGACATTTTTGCTTTCAGAGCTCACAGCACAGTTGAACCAACACTTGCATGATCATGTACGCGCATGTCACGTCAGCACAATCACAGATAATGAGATTAGTCACTTAATAAACTCTCATATGCTATCATCTTCTGATTAAGACACTCTGAGCTTGGTGTGACCTACCAGAGCTATGTCTGAATTGTCCCAAAGTTGTCAAAAACACTATAGATAAAACAAACTATGCATACTACACACACACACACACACGGCCACACAATACAGGCTGTCCCACAAGTCTCCATACATAGGGATTTTAACACTTGTTAGCAAAATGTCTTCCGAAATGTTTCATACTTAGTTTACATTATTATTTTCTTCACACAGCCTTTTAAGAATGCCAAAAGAAGAACGTATTGAAATCGTTCTCACGGCCGGATCGGGAAGCTGTCGCAAGGTTGTGATGGACTTTAACAGGAAACATGGCGAGCACATCACACACGACACCGCTACTAAACGTATTAACAGACTCAAAAAGACTGGAATTGTTGCGGACGTCCTCCACGAACATCCACTGACGAAGACACAACCGACATGGTGCTGACAAACACAGTCCCTTGTGTATGGAGACTTTTGGGACACTTACTAGTTAGCTTAAAATCTGTAGTTTACCAGAAAATCTATGAAACAATTGAAAAGCATCAATACACTAAAGACACTGGATCATTTTGTCTCAACAGTGGGACAGCTGAGCAAAAATGCAAACCATCTGGGTCCAGGAGTACTGGTTTGAGAAACACTGGGTTATGTTAATGCATACTCTTTCTCTCTCTCTCTCTCTCTCTCTCTCTCTCTCTCTCTCTCTCTCTCTCGTAACAGTTATAATTAATATCTACACATATGACTGCACATTTGCATACATGGCTGAAAACAACGGTTTGATTTTAGCCATTTTGTAGCATGCTGCGTTATTCTTTTCTGCTCTTGTGTATGAAACAGGCATGCAGACCAAACCTTTAGAGCCCTGACTTTTCCTCCATTTCCATCTAGTATGCCTGATGATGGATCAAAAGATTAAAAACTTAATAAATGCATTAATATGTTACAAGCATTGGTCTACCTGTGTCTTTTATTTTATTGTGTGCTTCTGTTTGTCAATGAAATGCACAGACAGGACTGGAAAATATTTTGTACATGTTGGTCTCTTGTACATCATGGTTTCTTCTTGTTCTTCTTCTTCTTCTTGTTCTTCTTCTTCTTCTTCTTTCCAGCCACAGGTAAAGGGACAGTTCGTATTTTTAGAGCCCTCTGCTGTCTTTGAGGCAGTTTTCAGTGAAAACACTATCAAGTCTTCACGTTGCTCCACCCGACCCCAGTGCTCTGTTAAATCTACATATGCTATGTCTTAAAGAATGGGGCAGTTCTGTTTTGGATGAGGATGGAGCTGATTTCTGGGCCAGAAAACAAAAGAATAAAATATGAGAGGGTGTGCTGTTATGGAAAAAAAATCAATGACAGGCTGGTGTGATGGGTTACCTTTTGATTATAACACTAACAGCACATCACTAAGTGTGTTTTTTTTTTTTTTTTTTTACTTTTTATAAAACTGTAAACAATCCTTCACTCACCAGCCTCTTTTTCTTTCTCTTGAAATTAATAAGACAGACAAAAAACAGCTTGAAATGAGAAAAAAGCGCTCCATAACTGGACGCCATGAATGTTAAATACATGTTTCCGAAAGATTCACCCTATCAACAGGGTGTATTTGACGTTTCTATGTTTTTTGTTAAATAACTACACATTTTAATGTTTATTATTATCCTTAGATGATGTGGAAAGTTCTCACGTTAGAACAGATAATGTACTAAAATTATAAAAGCACATTAATATAAACCTGAGATTTGCCTTGCAGGGGGAACATGGCTTAGTGGTTAGCACGTTTGCCTCGCACCTCCGGGGGTTGGGGGCTCGCTGCTTGGGGGGAGGTTCCTACGGGTACTCCACTTTTCTCCCTTCCAGTCCAAAGACATGTGTTGTAGGCTGATTTGCCTTGCAAGCAGAACTATTGTCAGAGCTGCCACTGTAGAAAATGAATCAATGCCTTCTAACCAATCAGATTCAAGAATTCAGCAGCACTGCAGTATAAATAGCAATATGGCAAATACGAGGGTTTTTTCTTCCATTAAGCTCTGAAATGATTTGATTATCATAGATCTAGAAACACTTTAATTCAGTCCCATGTTTGTTCAGTCTGCATTAGATTGCTTCACTGTACATTCTTAATATAATATCATAAACACAAGGGAAGAGCAGATGCTGTTTAACTCAGTTATGTGTGTTTTAAGGGAGGTGGGAAACCCTTTAAAACAGCATACATGTTGGGATTATCTACACAGTAAACTGAAATTGACCTGGACCTACACACACACACACACACACACCGCACACGCACACGAAGCTTAACTCATTTTGCTGATGGAGTGAATTGAGGCTAGCTGGAGACGAGGCTGAGAGATGATCATCCATTACTCTGACTCTAGCAGAGACACTTATCTCATATCTCATTTCTAACACCCGTCTCTGTTTTTGTCTCACTCGCTCACTCCTTTGTGTCCATCTCTCTTTGTGTCACTCTTTGTCACATAAGCAATGTTGTTTTATTCTATTTGTATTCACTATAGATGGAGCAAATTTATTCTTGCTTTCCCTTTCCATCATCATCTTTGTTCCCCCCTCTCTGTCTCTCTACAGCTCAGCTTCTCTTGTCTTCCTCTGTCTTTCTCTCACTGTGCATGGTGTGAACTCAGGAGGCATCTACACACTATCAAATGAATTAAATATCACAGGCAGCATTCTGAGAGCTTGCCAAATTCAGAGCAGCCAGGCGTGTGGTGTGTGTGTGTGTGTGTGTGTGTGTGTGTGTGTGTGTGTGTGTGTGTACAAATCCTTGTGTGCTTTAGGTAAGCTAAATCATCTCATTCAGCACAGATAGGTCAGGCATCTGATTTCTCTTCTGTGAAATTCACAGAGTTACAGAAAATATTTTACACCTAACATTAGATTGGTACATTTTCCTGCAATCAATCTTTTATACATGATCTTTGGTATAAGTCTTAATCTTTCTCTTCCGTTTAAAAAAAATGTTTTGATTCCCTCTGTTTTTAGAATGGTTCCCTCTTCTCTCGCTGTGTTGCGCTTAAAAAGGAGTCCCCTGATGGTCCCCTGATATCCACACATGGTCCATATCAGGAGAATATTCAGACTTGCATCCCATAATAACTGCTGTTTCAAGAATGTTCAACATCCTAAGCCACGCGCACACACACACACACACACACACACACACACACACACACTAGGAGGAACTTTATAGTGGAAAAAGGCTGCTTAAAAGCTGAGTTTGTGGCGCTCACCTTTACAACTGCAGTCAGCCTATACTTCAAGTCTGACCAAACACACACACACACACACACACACACACACATTATTACTCCACTCAAATGTTTCACATTACACTGAAGGAGTGTGTGTTGGTGTTCGAATGTACATCCAATTTCACAATATAAGTGATCATGCACACATGTTCAATTGTGTGTGTGACTTGTGCTTATGACTTGGCGATACCTGGTGTTCACCTCTGCCCAGTTAACCAGCCCAGTAGGGAATCCATGCACTTTCAGCAGCCTCCAGGCGCCACTAAGTTCGATAGAGTACTGTGAGCACGCTCATTAAAGCCTGCATGGCCACTAAAATCCTTCCTTCTCCTCCCCCAAACTCTCTCTCTCTCTCTCTCTCTCTCTCAACTCTTTTAACCTCTCTAACCAATAATGAGGAGCTCATGCTGGCACTGTGTGTCATTAGCTCCAACACCACACACACACACACACACGGCTTCTTCTCACCATTGCGTCTGCTAACTGTAACCGGTTGTGTAGCCTTCCTGAGCTGGGCAATGAAGCTTGTTTAGCTGTGAGACCATGTGGTAGAGCTGGAACTGCACTTGGGAACTCGGTCCACCATTTTGGAGCACAACAAAGTGCTCCATAGTTCCATTTCTTTGTCAATTCAATGAACGATAAAATATTCTGATTGTAGCTTTTAACAAATATTTCGCATTTGTCTTTTGTATCGGTCGTATCAGTTCTGCCAGCAGGAAGAAATTCCCTGTTACAAACACTTTCTGTGCATTGTACTTCTGGAAAGATTCCAGTTTATTCTGGGAAAACTACAGTATACTACTACAGCTATCCAGCTAACCATCAGCCAGCCAGGTGTCAATGTGGACCATTTCCTTCTATCATTAAACTACACACGTACATTTGTAGGGAAAATAGTGGTGCATAGCTCGCTCTATTATAGATCACTTTTCATTCAGTCTTTGATGGTGTATAAAGTCATGATTTAGATGCAATTTTTTTGGCACTACACCTCAGCCTGTTCCTCTTTTCTCTTCTTATAGCACAGCAATTTCCTTTTTTTTTTTGTTTTTGTTTTTTTATTGAAACACGACCATGACACGTCCAAAATCCAGTTAGTTCCTGTTATCTCTGGTGTCATTCTGTCACCAGCTTCATTTATTGTTTCTCTCTTGATGTAATAAGACAAAAAAAAGGCCACTTATCATGTTACTGGGAACCCAGAACGCTCAAAGCCCTCTGTCATGAAGACTTTCTCATGGCCTTTACAAAGCACTGACACTGGAAACTCCCATAAATGTTAAATAAACATCGCCATACAGAAAGCTTCACCATATCAGCAATGATATGTTTTTTTTCTTTGTCGAATGAGTGTTAATATAAAACTGAATTAGCACGCGCCACTATAAGAGAAGTGCTGTTATAGGAAATGAATTAACACCTTCTGACCAAACAGATTTGAGAATTCAACAGCGCTGTCTTATAACAGTGTTTATTACATGGAATATCTTCTTAGCTGATATTGTGCCGAATTTGGGAAGTACAGTATCTCACAGAAGTGAGTACACCCCTCACATTTTTGTAAATATTTGATTATATCTTTTCATGTGACAACAC
>JANDJT010000141.1:14370002-14381762 GCA_024331685.1 Stegophilus panzeri | reverse complement strand
GTGTGTTACTGCAGAACATTCAACCTCTTACCAGTTAACACTTAGTTTGTGCTTTTGTTTTTCTTTTTTAGCGTTTTAATATAGTGATTTAACTTCTGCTTGTGGACAATTAGTTGTTTTTTGTTTTCCAAATCGAATGTTAATATTTTTTTTTTAATCCTTTGCACAGTGTACTGCATAGCCCACATAGATACATTTAATACCTTTGTCATAGCCTTCAGTTTGCACAATGTTTGAAGGACAACATCGGGCAGAATGTGAAATAAAGCCCCCCACCAAAAAAAATACAGAAAATAAAAATAGGCCTTTTAATCCAACTAATCTATTAATCGAAGAAATAATCGACAGATTAATTGATTATCAAGATAATCATTAGTTGCAGCCCTACATATAGTGATATCAACCTTCAAGGTCATATGACTTTTCAAACCTGTACAATTCCATATCGAAGTGATATTTCCACATTTCTGTACTACAAGCTCAGTCCACAGCGAACAGCTGCCTGTCTCTATCTTTGCGGCGGGGTTGTTTTTGTTTGGTTTTTTTTATGTAAGAGCGCAGTGTTTTGGGGTAGCGCAGGCTGTCGGAGGTGGCATTTATCAAGTTAAGGAGGCTGTGTTTTTCCTTCATATTGGTTTAATATTCTGAATAGTGTTCATGGAAATTTAAATATGTATATCTAAACATGTACGGTCTTGGTAAGAACATACTGAAAATCACCCAGCACTACATTAAAAGTGCCATGTACCCTGCAGCAAACATTACTTCAATCAGCTCATGTTACGCCAACTAGTAGGCTGATTTGGCTAGGTGTGAACACTCGCATATATCAAATGTTCTCTAATAATCCTAGCTATGTCAGGTGTTGCATACCTTTGAACAAGAAGCTAAAGTCTGGAAGCGTAGCATCTTTTGAGCACGAAACATAATGAGAGATTAAGTCTATGGGAAAACCTAAAGTGTCTTCTTAGATCAATGGAGAATGAGTTATCACTGCTTGGAATGCACATTTCTCCACACATTAGACTATGGTCTTCCACCAAGTTATCAGGATGTTGCCATTTCCATATTAAATTTGACAATTTGAGGTTAAAAACAAATCCCCAAAACCATCTGCAGCTAGCAAGGTCAGGACCTCTGTGTCCTACATCTACGGCTATAACTGACTGACTGCTTCTGTCCACTGTAAGCCTTTGGAAGGGCTAATATAGTTTAAGGATAAAGTTTACAAGGTTAGGAAGACTCTGAAAGTCCCTTTTTGTTTTCTTGGTGTGTCATGCACCACTTGATGCTCATATGTGGAATATAAAGTGGTAAAAGCCATTCTGAAACAAGAGGCAGGCAGGCAATTGGCTTTTCCCTTTGAAAAGTCCTTTACAATGCCAGACTGTTGATTGGCTCCCAATTGAGAACTCTTCTGAGAGGACAGTTTCCTTTCTGTGTCTTTGAGATCAAAGGACTTGTAAGGACGTTTGTGTGAAAATTGTTTGCGCCACGTTACTTGAAAGGCGTGTGTCAAGAGGGGACCACTGGCTCACCAAAATACTCGTGCCAAGATGGAATAGTGTTTACTGAAGTAAACCGAGATCAAAGAGGTGTACACAATACAGTGGTCACGATTGGATTTAATTCACGATACTGGCTTCAAGATTTTGATTCAGTGCTTTTCACAGAATATTAAGAATAAAATTTAAATGAAGTGAAGTATAATTGAAAGGACAAATTTTTTCATGAAAAAATGCCAAACAGTGTGCATTTTTGTCTGTATCGTATTTATTTATACAGACAATTTATATATAAATAAATAAAAGATCAGTTTATAAATTCTCCCCCAAATTTTGCTTGAATAAATGAAGTATCTGACCTGGGGACTTAAATGATGGACTGAAACATAATGAGCTCTGTAGCAGAAATAGAGCTCCAAAGTCGGCTAAAATGGCTGATTTCTGCAACCTTTGGTGTTGTTTGAAAGCTACTGAAGAGCTCTATTTAACCATTATAATGTCATGTAACCATATAACGTATAATGCGTGTTGGTTGTTGCTATCTGGAGCTATCTGACTTTCTGAAAAGTGCAGATCTTGTAGGCTCTTCTTGAAAGATGCATAATTAACGGAATGCTTATTTCAACAATGTACATCACGTTTTTCAACACAAAGGCCATCGTGATGCATCTCATCATGATGTATCATACCTCTGAGATAATACTTTCAAAAGCCATTTTAGCTTTGCTTACGAAGTTGAATCATATCCTTTGTCAGGATCTGCTGAAGGACATGAGGAAGAGCAGGTTTCTCCTAAAAGCCAGTTAATAGTTAATAGAGTGATAATAATAGTCCAATAGAATAATAAGGCAAACTAATAGAATGGACTGCAGTAAATTACATGCAGTCACACTCGGTTACTGAGAGTCGAGTGAACCTGGCGAGTGTTGCTGTGACATCAGGCTAGCATGAGAGTTTGATGGTCTAATTCCAGCCTTCAGTTGAACCTGACAGACCTTTTTGTGCAAATTCAGTCTCTCATAAATTGTAAACAGGACCTCAGATGATCTACCTGAACTTGCTGCTTTGTCATTGCTGATGTCAGGAAGCTGAACATGTTCTTTTATTTTTCCGTAAGAGGTGCTTGGTATTGGATGGATTTGGGGGATAATGAGGGTTGGGAGATATAGGACGTAGAAAGTAAACGGCCCCTGTGTTTGCTCTCCATGAGCTGAGCTAGCCTTTTTGTTTGGTTAGATGATTGGCCTTAGTTGGTTGGAATGGGGTTTTGGGATACAAATGAGCCATTGACCTCATGCATCATCATACTCTTTCTTTGTGAGGTCTTGTGTGTCTTTCTCACGGTTATTAGATGTTCCTCAACTCTGGCCTGACTCATGGACACTAGACTTGGCCTACTTTTGTATGACCTCTGTGGACCAGTTCCAGTAGGAACAAGACTTCACGTCTGCCTCACTCTGGAGCATGGGGGTGTAAACATCCCGAGGGGGCATTTTTATGGTGTCCACTTCACTAAGATTCATCACCCTTTAAGAGTGCTGTCCATTACTGTCAGTTACCGAGCTTGCTGACTGTGAGCACAATAGAATCAGTGTACTGCTGGATTATTTTTGTTCAAAATGAAAAGCTGTTATTGCACCTCACGCCCAGTTCCATGTAATTACAGTGCGTTTTTAAAGTATTATTGACTGAAGATTGTAAGTGTATATTTGTGTAAGCTGGGGAGGGGGTTGTCTCTGTTAAAAAGAGCGTTTTGTTTAAGTACTAGCTGATCTAATGGCTTGTGCTATTTTATGACTTGATTTGACTTCCTCTCCAGTTAAATGTGTGTGTGTGTGTGTGTGTGTGTCTCTCTCTCTCTCTCTTTTCTCACTCTATTCCCCAGGCACCAAGGGGCTCCTTTGTGGCAAAGTTTGCTCAAATTCTTTTGGAGCCTGTGCCTTGTTGACACCATGCCCCCCTCGTTTCTCAATCCCAGCACCCACCTCGTCTTTCAAAGCTCAAAGAGAAGCTATTACGGCCCTCCCCTTCTGCCCGAATTTCCCACATACCCTTCAAAACTTCTTTTACTTATCTCCCAGCCAGAGACTAAATTCTGATCTCTCTTTGCTTTTGAACCCTGGACTGCAATTCCACTGATCCTCATTTAGCAGATTCCGCCCCATTTAATGGTTCAGTGTCTGAGCCATGGTTGGTAGAAAGGGATTTTTTTTGGGGGGCCGTATGGCAGTGGTGTTCAGCCTTGACCAAATCTTCAGCCTTGACCATCTTCCTGAGAAAACGTTGAACTGGTTTTTGGTGAATATAAAGTGAAGCTGGTGACAAAAGACTGAAGACTGCCAAACTGAACCTGGTACCTATGAGAACCAGGTGGTGGTTAGATGCAAGGCGTGCTTGTTTGAAACCCTCTGAAGTTGCGAAGTACCAGGTCCATTTTTCTCACGCAAAAATTAGTCACATGGAATTTCTTTCCTAATACTTCGTCACACCTATCCTCTCTTTAAGAACATCAGTACTGTAGGGTAAGGATGCCACCAGTGTCAGTTTTAGCCCATTCTAAGTAACCTTGCACATTTCTATGCGAGTGAGGTCTGGTCATTTTCCCAGGACAGTCAGTGTCCGTGTGTTGCATCAAGATAATCAAACGATTTGGGTTTTGCATGGTGGAATGTAGGGGTGTCGGTGTTATGTTCTGCCTGGGTATCAAACACACAAAGCAGACTCATGGTCTGGCCAAGAACTGATGATCCAGTTTTATATTCTCTTACATTTGTCCAGAGGTGCAACCTCCTGATGTTCAAGGTGAGGTTGCAACTTGTAATTCCGTGCTTACAAAATCTGGGGAGATTACTCGAGATAATGTCTCGCTTAAGTTCTTTTCATTTATTTTTATTACAAATTGTCACCTTTTGAATGGCTTTGATTAGTTTCTTTTCCTGACCCGGTTACTAGTTTACTGACTACTTAAATCCTGGATGCGTTTTCTTGTCAGCTTCCATGCCCGGCCACTCCATGGGAATCCGCCGCGCTCCAGTAGTTTGCTTCCCTGGTGCTTCTTGTTTGGCCAAGTGCTGGAGCTGCTTTAAATGTATCCAGTGATGTGGAACCCTGGCAGCAAAGCAGCTGAATTATTCAACAGCTGTGGTTTATTCATTTATACTTGCAATTTTTACCAACATGTCCACTCATACAGTCGTGCGGACAGGTATTCTCACTTTGTTTTCTGCTTTGTGGATTCATTATTCGAATTTCAGCTGAGCTTGGATAACAGGATTACAGGATTATAAAACTTGGGCTCTTGGGAGTCAGAAATCGTCATACAGTTGTTGAGTTTGACTTGTGATTAATGTTTTAAATTCATTATTCAATTACTCTTAACGAGGAGTATCATTTTGGAGAAGTCTTGGAAAGCTCAAGGTGGTGTTGTATATAATTATTTCTCTAAGTTGCATTAGTTCTTCCAGACTAGAGCAGATGAAACGTGCTACTCCAGCTCTTGCTTCTCTTTTTTTTTTTTTTTTTTTCTTTTTCTTTTTTCCCCCTCAGCTCCTCATCATGGGCCAAGTTGGCCCAGATGCCGAAACACGTCTTTGAGCTTGTTTAATGGTTTACTGACCCTATTAGATGGGTTGCCACTGGAAATGAGAGTCAGTTACTGATTAATTAAGCAAAGGTCCACTAATCAATCTGCAAATCCAGCCATGATTATAGCCTCTTTGTTAGATTAACCTCTTTTTTGCAGTGATTTAGAGCAGGTTCTTTCTGATTGTTATGACATTTAATCCTCTGGAAAGAGCTTTGCAAGGTCACCTAACTCATCATTTGCCTTGGTACACAGAGCAATGTCGTATTTATTAGCCATACTGTTTGTTCTTCAAATGCTGCTTGAAAAATACAGATCATTTCAGTAGTCTCGGCACTGCGGTGTCACCCAACCTGTTAGCTCATTGTGAGTGTGTCCTAGGGTTGGACAAGTTATAAATTCATTAGCTAGAACACCGAGCATATAAAAGCTCCAATGTACTTGCTTAGTCCCTTGTTTTGGTTGCCTGGAAACCTATCACTGAAAAAATGGTTCAGTGGTTCAGTAAATATGACAAAAACAAATTTGTTATTAAAAAAAAAAAAATTATATATATATATATGATTTAATTAAATGATTTAACTACGGTACTAAATTAATTCATGTAAATACAGTTGAGGTCATAAGGGTTGCAGAATCTGCAAAATGTTAATAGCTTAAAAAATAATAAGAGGGATGATTTTGAGATCCATCTTTTCACACTGAGGACAACTGAAGACTTTTGAACATGATCATCATGTAAAGTGTTATTTTGTTTAAGGATCTTATTTTTTTCATTTAGATATTTACATGTTTCCCAGAAGACGAATTAATAACTATTATAACTGATCATCCTGTTCAAAAGTTTAATGTATCGTGTGGAAATTGTTACCATACAATACTTTTGGCCTAGGCAAAAAAACACAGTGCTAGCTAATGTAATGTAATAACGTATGGTGTGGTAGTTAGCTAGTTAAGTACATTTAATATAGACTAAGGAAAATGAAAGCTCTGGGTTCTATTGTGCTCGGTTTTGTTAGTGTTTCCACCTACCTATACGTCCCTGGTTCTGAAAATATTGTCAAGCCTAAGAAAACAGTTCTGCCGTCAGATAGATCACGCCTTGGCCGATGTGCGTAGTGCAGCAGATGGTGGGACTCATGCTGTGGTTACAGCATTAAGGTTCGTAAAGTACGTTACGTTTAAAATAAAAAATTTAAAGCCTGCGTGCCAAATGAAGACTTTTTTTGTTTTCCTGTAGTGAATAAGAAGTTTCTTTTACTTGTTGTTGATCCTGCTTGTCCTATAAATTAAAAGTGAATAACTCGGACACGAAATCTGCTTGCCCTGGACTTTTAGGCTAGTGACTTCTCCACACCAGTGTCCATATTTTTGTAATACGGTCTTGTTTTTGCCCTGCAAACCCAGTCTTTTAGGAGTAGCCTGGTTCTTTTAAGAGGAAATAACTTTCTTGTTGTAAAAGAAACGCCAAATGTGATGACCTCTGCATTAAGGAACTGCAAAAAAGATTTTTCCTCCTTTTTTTTTTTTTTTTTTTTTTTTTTTCCTCTCTCCAGGTTTTGAATAAAAGTTTGGAAAGGAAAATGTTTCCCTGATCTTCTCACAACTGGCTTTTTGAAATCCTTAGTTCCATAGCTGTAGCTAATGTAATTCACTATAAGAATAAGGTATGTGGACTCGCTTACAGCTTGTCCTGGAGTTCTTGGACGTTTTTTTTTTAAACTTCATATCTCGGAAGCTTTTCTAAGCATCACTTACAGCCTTCCAGTAGCTGCTTTTTGCAGCTGCTGTCTCCTGTCTGCCAGTGATTGACAGGCTGTATGTGTGCTTATCATAAGTGCGTTCAGTCGAGGAGACAGCTTGTTGACGGCGTCAGCAGCTATAGATGCTGATCTGGAATCAGTCACAGCTTCATACCCTGAATATCAATAGATGACTGATGGAGAAATGAAAGTTCTGAAACGTCCTGAAGATGTTGTTCTGTTAAATTTAAGTGCAGCGATACAGAGTCATCTTGAGCTTAAATAGTGTAATTTACCACTTGCAGATTGTGATCTGTACGAGGGGAATGAACAGCAGGAGAATAGGAAACACTTCATCTTAATCAAGCTGGCATTCTCTTCCATAGTAATTTGTGCCTCAGCTTATCTGCCTCGCAGAGGATTGCACTTGATTGCTGATGGTGGAATATTGACGCTTCAGGTTACGTCCTGTATTGGTGTGTTAAGCTTTTTTTTTTCTTTTCTTTTTTTTAAAACGGCTCTAGACCTTCCACCTTCCTACAAGTCAGCAATGCCTCCAGCGCTTGTCTTTACCTCTTGGTTTTTTTTTCCCACACCAGCTCAACCACGACTATGCATTCCACATGTATAAACCTTTTAGGAAGCAAAGGTCTAAGGTGGTCAGAATGTTGCTGGACTTTAAAAACAAATTTTGTTTGGTACTTTGAATGCGTTTCCAAATGTTTCCAAAGCACTTTATCATCCTACGTACACTATATGGCCAAAAGTTTGTAGACACCTGACCATCAAACCCATATGTGCTTGTTGAACATCCTGTCTCAGATTTAGTCCCCTTTTGTTCTTGTAATAACCTCCACTCTTCTAGGAAGGTTTTCCACTAGATTTTGAAGTGCGGCTGTGGGGATTTGTGCTCATTCAACCGCAAGAGCATTAATGAGGTCAGGCGAGAAGGCCTGGTGCACAGACAGCATTCCAGTTCATCCCAAAGGTGTTCAGTGGGGTTGAGGTCAGGGATCTGTACAGGACACTCGAGTTCTTCCAGTCCAATCTTCTCAAACCATGTCTTCATGGAGCTCGCTTTGTGTATATTGTGATGCCCGAACAGGTTGCAGTTCCACTGAAAGGAAATTGTAATGCTGCATCATACAAATACAATCTATACAACTGTGTGCTTCCAACTTTGTGGCAACAGTTTGGGGAAGAACCACATATGGGTGTGATGGTCAGTTGTCCACAAACTTTCAGCCATATAGTGTATGAGGTTAGAGCTTTGGCGACTAGGGGGGGGGGAAAAAAAAAAACAATCAAGAGCTAGGGTAGAATGCTGATCTGGCCATTTACAGAAGCGCTGTAGATGGCTAGCTAGTCAGGTGATGCTGTTGGATTCAAGGTAGAACTTGAACATAGTTGAATATCCTGTACAGCTATGGATAGCTAAGGATGCACTGAAATTTCAACCAAAAATGTAGAATACATGGTTTTCAGTTGAAAAAGGGAAAATAATGAGGATTTTTACTCAGAATAATTTTCGGCCTTTGTCAGGATACTTCCACTACAGCTTTGAAACGCCTGAAAGAATGACGTCAAGGTCAACATTAAGACTGTGTATTATAATTTTGTCATTTGTTTTATTTGTCTACTTGCTTTTGTGAAGTAAAGCCTGTATATCTTTTTCTCACTATTTTTTCCAATTGTTTCAATTGTATTTATTATTAATTTCTTTGAATTATCACCATTATGTTCAGGTTATACAACAGTACAAAAAGCTAAAGAATCCATTTTTTTCAGTCCATTATCCCCTGAATTTCAGCCAGGACTATTCATTTCATCCTTTATCAAAGCTGGTTCTCAACATAAAGCAGTTAATCAAAACAAAAAGGAGACCATCTTGACCACATGCCAGTGTGTCATGTTCCATTGAGTACACACACCTGAGACGAGGTTTAGGTCTCCCTATCTCGTTCTTCAGAGGAGAAGAGGCACTTAATTATGAGGTGCGCTATGAGCTGAGGGAATGTACTCACTGACCCGTAGACCTTCATTATGGGAGGCACAAGGGACTTGCTCGAGTTCAAAACCCTGTCCTCTAATGACCTTGTCAAGCTCGACACCTGTTCTGCCATCGTCTCGCTGTCTTGCACTAGTTTTCACTTAAATGTCCCTTTCAGTGTGGAGGCTGCTCCTCTCAGTGAGATTATGTAGCAGAAAGGACCTGCTGCCCACAGAGAAAGGCTGAATGTGGGTTGAAATTGGCAGGCACTGG
Organism: Stegophilus panzeri; assembly: GCA_024331685.1. Taxonomy (NCBI): domain Eukaryota; kingdom Metazoa; phylum Chordata; class Actinopteri; order Siluriformes; family Trichomycteridae; genus Stegophilus; species Stegophilus panzeri. The sequence goes on along the minus strand of JANDJT010000141.1, from coordinate 14,372,669 downwards.
GCTTGAAGGATACCATTCAGTGCTGTAATTTAACTCATACGTGAATCACACGCCGACTGACTGTAGGCGTTTTCAGACTGCTGGCTCTTGAGCATCTGTCTCTGTCTCCAGCTCCAGGCATAGACGGTGTGAAGCCATGTAGCCTGGGATATGTGTGACTGGACGGTTCCTCGGAGACCCATGCAGCACTCTGTTGGGCATTGCGTTTATCCAGTGTATCTTGTCAGAGGAAACATGAGAGTCAGCAAACATGAAGTAAATGGAATCTGGTCCTTAAATATATAGGCATGAGCGCATTAGGTGGCTAGAGAAGCAGCTTTCCTGGACTCAATTGAGTGAACAGACTTATTCAGGGGAAACATCTCACTTTGGTTCCCTTTCTCTCATATGCTCTTTAGATCATGTAGCGTTTTTGACCAGGGCCTCCAGAAAGACCCATCTGCAGGTCATCTGTGCAAATTGCTCTCGCCTCGCCTCGCCTCTCTCGGCTCAGAAACCTTGGGAGGAGGCCAGCATCCCGGTTGCCAGATTGCTCCCAATACCCTGCACTTTGAAATGTGTCATTAAAGCCTTTTTTTTTTTTTTTTTTTTTTTTTTTTTGAGTAATGCTATGGAGTAATGCTGCTTTAGCTCACTTTAACTGCAAAGCTAAGATTATCACCCTCTAGCTCGTAGGTGAAATCAGTCATTGTCAAGATGCTCGAGACCGGGAATTATCCTCACGGTTTTTGTATGTAGCTGTGGGCAAGTGGCTGTGTAATTACACGCTGGCTTCATTAGCAGCTCAGACCGGGGGCTTTAATGAAAGGAAACGAAAGGCTCAGGCAGGCGAGCTGGCGCGGTTATTGTGCCGCAGCATCGGGTACAGCGAGGGAACGCTACAGCACAATGGCATCCATCATGGCTCTGAAGCAGATTTTCCATGCCAAGCCACTGCCATTATGCCCTCCTACCGGATTGCAGCACAAAAGCTGTCTATCTGCAGGAAAAATGGAAAAAAAAGCCACGGTGAAGGCCTTTCTTAGCCCCTATGCACTTTATTTGTTGTATTGTGCTCTGAAGAGCTCTTGGCAGGCTCTTGCCTCATTGCTGAAGTTGTGGGAGGGCTGAAAAGTCTAGCTTTTTCCCTTGTCTTTTTTTTTTTCCCTCCCCTCCTCCTTCTGCACGCTGTTAATCCAACCCTTCCCAGAGTGGCCACCAATAGCACTGTCAACTGATTTGAAAAAGCCGGCCTGTCCATCACTCTGCTGGAAAATCTATCCAGTATGACAGGAAATGAAAGTCGTGTCACAGGCTTGGCGCCGCGACTGGAGCGTACATCTTAGGGCAGTGCCGGCGAGGGTGGCATAGAGCCTCCTAAATCTGTCTATATTCTGGGAATAATAATAATAATACAGTCTCTTCTACCTTCTGCTCACTTCATTTATTCAGTCTAGAACTTGCCTAGGTTAAGTCTGACTTGAATTATTAAATGCTGAGTACTTATCTACATTTCCTGTCTATTTGACTCGATTTGCTGTAGGCTGTTCAGATTTCACTTTGAATTATACACTTATATATGAGGCTATGTAACACTAAAGTCAGCATAGGAGCCAATTTAAAAAAAAAAAAAAAAAAAAAAGTTTAAAAAGTTTTAAAACCAGTCAGCTCATTTTAATAAAAAAATTTTTAAAAAAAAATAACTTACCACCAAAGAAAAGAAAGAACATTGTCGGTTTTAAGAGATTTCTGAATTTCAATTTTTCTGCCATTTTCTTCAGGTATATCAGGAATATTTAGTTCAAATGAATTCACTGTTACTAAAGCGCCATGAGAATTAGCCACGTGACTGCGATACGAGTGAAATAATCATGATCTGCATCTAGTACAAGCTGTGTGTATTTTTATTTAATGTGTATTTTGTTTTTCACGCTCGCGTAATAAAATCTCTCCACATTACAAACAGAAATGAGACATGGGCAGTCTGATCTTTCCAAGCTTTACCAGTAAAACTCTACAGTGCATGATATTAATAAACTGCTTACTGCTGCGAGATAGTTAAGTAGCAGTACAGTGAAGCTAATTTGAATCTATTTGATTAAATCCGAAATGATATGCATGCTTGTTATGCACGTTGCAGTGTTGTGCTCCGCTGATCAGCGTACTTTTTCAAACAAGCTGGAAGGGGTCAAGAGCAGTAGATTGCACACAAACAATGACCTTGACTGGTTTTTGCTGCTTTCCTCGAGCACCGTGCGGGGTGGAAAAAAACAGAAGCACCGCTCTTGCATTCCTACACATTTTTCTAGTACTAGCACTTCACGAGTACTAACACTTCACTAGCGCTTGCGTTGACTGGGAGACACTGTGGTGAAGTATTATGGGATTTGACACGCCCACACCATTCTGATCAGGCAAAATAGGAATTGTCGTAACTGTTTATTATAATTAAATTGTAGTCGTTTCATTTCATCTTTTTAAATTTCATAGATGATATTTTCCTGGCTTCTTAAGTAAAGTCTTCCGTAGAGGAATCTTTACTGTGCGTGTTAACATTTGTAGAGTGTTTTTTTTAAATGTATTTATTTTTCCTCTAGCATATACTAAATATATATACAGTGTCAAGAAAAAGTATGTGAACCTTTTGGAATTTCATGGTTTTCTGAATAAATTTGTCATAAAATGTGA
>JANDJT010000141.1:14327644-14352773 GCA_024331685.1 Stegophilus panzeri | reverse complement strand
TGCAAACGTTCACTGATGCTCAAGAAGGCAACACGATACATTAAGAGCCAGGGGGGTGTACACTTTTCAACAGGATGTTCTGTGTGAATTGTCGAATTTAAAAATGTTCAATTTTGTCTTCTGGGGAACATGTAAATATCATAAAACATCACAACGCTGGCATAAAAAATAGAAACAGTCTCTGATCATCCAGATAACACAGCACAGTATTAAGAATCAAGCGTGTGTAAACTTTTGAACTGGTTCATTTGTGTAAATCCAGTTATTAAACATCCGTTACATGAAATTGCTTATTCGTGATCCTTCTTATTTAAGAAAAAAATAAATAAATAAAAGACTAACATTCAGATTCTGTATGCGTGTTTGTTATGCCTTCTGAATGTGTGTATGTTTAGAGAGCGCAGTATATTGTAGGACTGTTTTTGATGAAAAGTAATATAAAGTACATGCTGTTTCCTGTCTTATTGTGCCTCTCTTCCTCTTTAGCGCTCTCCCTTTGCTCTGTAGGGAAATCAAGATGGATGAAGGCAGTATTGCCAGACAGTTAATATACACTGTGCAAATGGGGTTTGTTCGCATTCGGTTTCTGCCACTTCATACACGCTAACACGTTTAAAGAAATGAACGAGATGAAATGATTTCGGCTCGTGTGTCTGCAGCTCTTTCGTTTTATTTCCATCTTTCTTTCTTTTTTTTTTCTTCTTTTTTTTTAAATGTCATCACTGTTTTACTAAAGAACTGAGCTGAATTTCTCTGGCTGTGTATGTACATTGTTTACGACATGTAGGATGCGAGGTAGAAAGCTTAAACATTCTGCACTTTATAATCACATTTAGTCGCTCCATTACACACACACACACACACACACACACACCAGTCTCCAGGGGTACTAAGCAGTTTTTTCCCCTCCTGTGTACTGTGGGGGTGGGGGGGTGGATGTAGTGGAAGGCCATCGGCAGTTGTAATTAATCACGGTCGATGTTTGTTTGTTTATTGGAAGGGAGTGGTACACTGCTACAGAACCCAGCTGACAAGCTTCATTAACAGTGAAAAAAGGCAGTGCTAATGAGGGGCTTATGTGCGCACACACACACACACACACACACATAATCACACGCATGCTTAAATAAAGTATTTCCAACATGCACTATGCAAGTAGTTTGTGTGCATGTATACTTTGTTTCTGTAAAGTCTGGGAGGTGGAAATGGCCCCACTGGCATAAGCATACTGGGTAAACATTCATCATTTTAAACGATTAATTACACCTAAATGATGAAATCTCAATTATAGTATGCGCTACGTGTATCATGCACATAACTGGACTAACTGACAATGTGTTTCAGTTCAAATGATAATCATTTGTGGAGTAAATGTAGTTTTCTCTGTTGCTTGTGGTATGACGTCATGTCATATAGGATATCTGAAGTAATTAATTTATATTGGATCAGTGATTGGGCGCATGGTGGCTTAGCGGTTAGCAAATTTGACTCGCATCTCTAGGGGGTGGGGGTTCAATTTCTGCCTCTGTCCTGCGTGCACGGAGTCTGCATGTTCTCCTCATGCTTCGGGGGTTTCCTCCACCAGTCCAAAGACATGCGTTGCAGGCTGATGGGCGTCTCTAAATTGTCCGTAGTGTGTGTGAATGTGTGTGATTTGTGCCCAGTGATTGGTTCATACCTCGTCCAGGGTGTCCCCTGCCTTGTTCCCCGGGTCCCTTGTGATAGTCTCCAGACTCCCCGCGACCCTGTGTAAGATAAGCGGTACAGAAAATGGATGGATGGAATCAGTGATGATTGATTGCATTATCGTCCTATACATTTTTGATGGTGTTCCAACCCTATTGTACAGCTTCAATCCCAGAAACTTTGAGTTGCTTCCCAATAATGCCCAGAGTTCATGAAAGCACAATCAGTTGTCCAAACCTTAAGCCTAGTACACACTATACAACTTTCAACATCTCTGATTTTGAAATCAGTGCTAACCGCTAAGCCACTGTGCCCCCTGTGTCCATTGGACCTTTCATGGGAAATTGTTAAGATGTGTAGTTCATGAAGAATGTGATGGAAATGATGCTATGAGGACGCCCAATATTCATAGAAAATTCCAGAATGTGAACTCGGAAAGGTTTTTATTCCCACATTTATTCCTGTCAGAATTCTTGCTTTGTACAATGCCATGCTTGATACTTTCATTATTTTATCATTTCTTTTCCTGGCATCTCGTTCTTGTATCCCTTTTTTCTCTGTCTCAGAGAGAGAGGAGCTATTATGCAAGGGGAGAGGAATTGATGGCGGATATATTTGCCATACGAGACATACTTGGACACCGTTTAAAGTGACCTCACTTACTGGGGCTAGTAGTGGCTCAGTGGTTAAGGCTTTGGGCCGCTGATCAGGAAATGGTTGTGTTCAAATACCACCAACGCCAAGCTACCAGTGTTGTGTTTTTGAGCAAGACTCTTAACCCTCAACTGCTCAGTTATATCCTGGAGACGCAGAATCCTGAATTGTAAGTCACTTTGGATAAAAGAGTCAGACAAATGAGTACGATCTTCTGTCAATCAATCATGACTGTCAAGTCTTCCCATTAACGAGCAAAGAACAGCGTTTTTTGTTGGCTACGCTCGTCTAATGCGTATACTGTTAGTATGAAATAACATGTCGGATAACATGCGTGACAAAACCAAAAGCACTTCGAGTTGAAGATGGGGGTTTCCACCACAGGTGGTGGTTTCCAGGTCAGAAACATTTTTCAGTCCCCAGTACTTTACAAAAGTATCCAGTTTTAAGTTCACTAAAGAAAGTTATCTTTTCCAAAATGTAAATAACTTTTCGCATGCATCTCTCCGACCGTTTACAGTTTGTCTATCGTGTTGTAGGGTCTATCTGTGCATGTTAAATCAGGATACATGGAATCCGAATGTTCGTCCAAGTATATTTAAAGAACTGATACGTCTGTATTGATGGTGAACCATCGATGGTCAAATATCAGGTCAGGGGTTAAAGGACGTAGGATTGATGTTATGAGAAGAGCCCATTGTGTTTGCATGGCTGCATGGTGAGAATGACTCAGACGCTTCCTGCTGGCTTTTGCCTCGCTGGTTTTTCCATCTCACCATTTGTCCCTATCTCTGTTCTACTGTCTGTTATGTCACCAGCGATTCCATTAATCCTGAAGTCCTCCTCCAGCCAACCACACATACTTGTATCCTTACCACAATGGCTTAGTGTTTCACTGGACTGCTGGCGTTTACAATCTCACAGCAAAGCGTCCCATTTGGCTGCTGCATACTGCTATCAATTACAGGAAATAAGTTGTTAGGGGGGGGTGTGTGTGTGGCTGTAGGTGTAGAGAGGAGTGGGTTGACAAGAGGAAGGACCCATGCAGACCTTGCTCTTTAACTTCCTCTTCTGTGGTGAGCAGAACTTTCCCAGACGGAAGCTGTGGTTTTTGAGCCGCTGTACGACGTGTACGTTCACCAGATACGATCATCCGCTCGTCTCCTCATTTGGTTCATAATAACTTTTGTGAGAACGTGCGAGTTGGATTTCCCTGAACCTGCATGTTTAGACTATAGTCACTGAACTGTTTTGTCCGTGCGCAGTTTCAGCCTGAAATTGTACATTTTACAAACACCAGTGAAAAGGGCAAGACGATTTATGTTTCAAGCCCAGAACAGGTTTTTATGGGAGTTTTGGGATCGCGAACAGACACGGGTGACTGTAGGGTGAGCCGTTTTGACGTTCAGGACTGGGTTTCGGGAGCTGAAGTGGAATTCATTTGAAATGTCAGAACGCCTGAGGCCTGAGCACATCTGCAGCAGACGTTCTTGGAGACACGCTGTCTACCCAAGGCCTTCTCATGACCCGCTAACTGGAATCGCTGCCTCACGTTATTTTTATTTATTTTTTTTTTTAGTTCAAATGCTTTCATTTCAATTTCAAAACGTTTCCTAGTTTGAAGCTTTACAAGGTTATGCTACATTTGTCACATATTGTGTGTTTATACGATCCAGTTTTATAGCTTTCATTTGCAAATATTGTGGATTCATGAAAATGTCTACGAAAACATGTTTTCTAGAAGAGTTCATTTCTCATAGACTTTCAGTGTAAGTGAGCTTTTAAGTCTTTTTCCAAATTATTACTTCATAAACTACAGCTGTGTATGAAAGAGATTAGATTCATAAACACTACTTTATTCCTCTACATGTAAGCAATTCTTTCACCAGTTATCACCGCAGCCTACATTCTCTATCTGCTCTTTCCAGATTCCATGTCTCACCTGCTATCAGCTTACCTCTGTATGCTGTATCCAGTTACCATGTGCACCCTATACACCATATATCTGTCTGCATTCAGTAAAGCATCCATTCAGGATGAACTGCTTCATAAATTGTGAATCTCCTGCTTGTCATAGCGCTGCAGGCTGGTGAGCAGTGGGCTGAGGCTGGGTCAGGATTATAACACTGGCCTCCATTGTTTGCGGTCAGCACCAGCTGAGAGAAACAGCAGCAAGCAACCACAAGGACTTTCCTCACTGTGGAAATATTTAGCCCTGCTCGTGCTCTCTCCACCCTTCTCGCTCGCCAGAAAAGGAAAAGAGACGCGTGGGGGGGGGTCGGGGGGTGGACACGAGCAGCACGTGGCTCCCTTTTGAGGGTTTGGCTCACAGCTCAGGGAATACCTCAGACCGTTACGTTTTCTCTTCCCTTTTTCCGTCTCTGTCCTGTCCTGCTTCCATGGTTTCACAGCCGGTGGAAGACAGAACAGCAGACCTTTTGACTCCGCAGCAGAAGGCAGAGAGGCATCCAGCGTGCCGACTCTTCTGTGTGACTCCCATGTCCATAAGCCAAGATCTACTCTGATAGGCCGATTCCAAGAATGGAGTGACATTTAGCTCGTGTAACTTTTACCATTCGATTAATGTGTTAAGCCAGCTCGGACAAGATCATCTCATTTTTTAAATTTATTTACAACGTTTCTTTGCTGAGAATGGCTGCATTTTACACTTAAATATTTAACAAGGGTGAGATTTGTAGCATAGAATTATCAAATACACAATATGTGGTTATCCAGCATCCATGCTGGTGGCATGAGGACATTTAAGGACATTCTAATGATTTACTTAAAATGGTCTATCCATCCATACATGCATTTTCTGTACCAGTCATCCTACAAATGGTCGTGGGGAACCTGGAGCATATCCCAGGGGACCCGGGACACAAGGCGGGGGACACCCTGGACGGGGTTCCAACCCATCGCAGGGCACAATCGCACACACGTTCACACATTACGAACAATTTGGATTTTCTTCTCGTCAGAAGTTTGGATGCTTCCTGTGACTTGTGATGTGAAATATTTCAAATATTTGATATGCGTTGGATGTGTTCAGAGGTTGAGAGAATGTTGTGGGTCGGCAAACTTTATATATTTTATAACCTTATTATGGATGGCCCATGGATGCATGAGCTGTTAAATGGATTCACATATTAATGCAAAAATAATACAATTTTGATCAAGTGTAGTTGTAGTAGGTTGCGGCAGTTTTCTAAGTGCTGTATATGTTTAAGAAGTCTTTTAACGTTACGTACATGTTTGTAAATGGTAATGTCGGAGAGACACAAATGGCAGTGGATTCATGGAATTATTATAGCACTTAAAATGTTTTATTTAGTACTTTATTAGGTATCTGTTCTGTTCACTGTTTCTCGTTTTCCTAATGTAGGTTCTGGGTTACAGTACAGATAGGTTACAGTACAGAAATTCAGAATTAAAGCTTAAATTGTAGGCAGGTCCTTAATTAATCTGCTCTCAGCCACAGATTCTTTGCCCACAGTTGCGACTTTTCTATCCTAGAAAAAGTATGGGTCAATAACAAAAACGCCTTGGACCAATGCCTTGGACACACCCTAAAGTGGGCACAAACACGCTTATACAAAGACTCGTGTTTGTTTCCTTTGGATACAAAATATACAATATAAAAAGAGAATCTTTTAATTCATTCTTCAGTAACCAATCACTGAGCCTGCTGTGAGGCAGGTTTACACTCTGTATGTGATCCATATCCGTCGCAGGGAGCCATGCACACACACATTCACATACTCGTTCACGCTAAGTCAAATTAGCATTGCCAGTCCACCCACTGACATGTTTTTTGGTTGGGAGGAAACCGTAGAACCGAGAGGAAACCCATGCTAACACTGGGTGATCACATGACACTCCACACGGACAGTAACAAATGCTGCTCTGTAAAGAAAACACCTAAGAACCTTGTAAAGCATGTAACCAGAATAACCGATAGTGGGACACACCATGTGACTTTATAGTCAGATCAGAAACTGTTTAACAAACAAATAAATACACTTAACTAACACAATAAAATACTAGATTTTGTCTTAATATGAATATTGCACAACTAAATGTTGATTGATTTCTATTAGAGGAAAAAAAAAATCTAACAAAACACATGATTTGTTTCCTTAAAGAACTGACTCAACTTGTGACTTGACTCACAAAAACATATACTACACTGCATCCTAGACTTGTTTTGCTCACACTGTCCTGCCCACAAACCTACACACACACACACACACACACAAAAAGGATGGCAGCATTAGCAGCTCATGCACCCTGTCACATCAGCACCCAAGTAGTATCCTGGCAGACTGCTAATGTGGCAGGCAGGCACTGTGAATACATCATTCTCTCTCTCTCTCTCTCTCTCTCTCTCTCTCTCTCTCGGGCCACGCTAAGGGGAAACAGCACTGGCTTTTTTTTTTTCCTTCACTCCAGTTTCATCCTTTCTGTCTACTTCATTTCTTTCCATTTTGTCCTTCTCATTAAGCCTTCCTCTCTCCCATGTTCCGTCCCTCAATGCCTGCTTTGCCAGAGGTTTTATGTTTGACCCCTTATCGTGGCGAGGTTAGACGCAGACTCCTAATGGGACTGAGTTTTCCGGCTTGTTTTCTACCTGCTGCTCGTTCTGCTTAATTAGAGTATTTCCCAGCATCTCTGACGTGGTGTCTGAACCACTCTCTAGAGGAAATCCGACTAGTTACTGCCTACCTTGAAACAGATTTTTTTTTAAATTATTATTATTATTATTATTATTTACTGTTTTGTTTTGTTTTGGTTTTTTTAGGTATAAATGTGGGGCTGGACTGACCTTGTTGTATTTTGGCCTGTTAATGAATGAATAGATGGATTTCAGCAGCCTCAAGGATGAGAATATCATTTTAATTGCGCACTCCAGTTGCAGCTGTAAAGGTCAATTGATACACCCTTAAGAAATGTCATTTTTTATACCCAGAGGTTTTGAGATTTAGATGTTGGTGTTTTGTTTTGTTTTGGTTTTTTTTCCCCTTTTGGTGTTGATTTGAGACCTTCATCATTATATTGCTTGAACGTCCTCGTTTCAGAATATAACACTAATCAATATTTATTCTCTCTTTTCCCTCCTCATGAATATGATCTTCCTCTGTGGACGCGGTATTCCCACCACAAAGGTAAGCCAATTCCTCCTTCATTGACTTGCTCTCAATCCCAGTGCTAAGTGTCGAGCTGTGATATTTATCAATGTGCTTTTAAACCCATTTGGAATGATCAGGCTTTCTGCATGAATACTACTTAATACATGGTCTTATATATAAGCATATAAGTCCTACTGAGTAAACACAGCCTTGTTTTACACTCGGCACATAGTTCCTGGAGAGTTTTCGGCAGACAGAATATGGATTTAAATCTTTTGAGGCATGGCATTAATAGAGCAGACGGTGACTGCTGTCAGGCTTTGCAGTCATTTGAGCTGCGGGTCCGACCGGTCTAGCTGAAAAATCACACTTGTCATTATTTCAGTGACTCAATACAACAGAATTCTGTTGCAATATGGTGCAACATGACCTGATCAAAACACTGAGCGGACCAAAAAACATGAACCTCATAAACTTAAAAGAAAAGAAGCCATTTTTTTTCCCAAAGAAAATGAAAGAAATACAACTTTGTTGCTACTTTTCTTCAGCTATTGCACTTGACATTGACTATTCATGAGTGTGCCATTAGGGGGGGAAAAAAAACCCAAAAAACCACTGACTAGGGATCGAGTTCGATGAAGACAATTTACAGGGTGTCCCAAAAGTCTCCATACAAAGGGGACTGCGTTTGCCAGCACCACATAGGTTGTGCTTTCGTCAGTGGATGTTCGTGGACGTCCACGTCTCGACAGCTTCCCGATCCAGCCATGAGAATGATTTCAATACGTTCTTCTATATAAACTAAGTATGAACAATTTTGGAAGTCATTTTGCTAAAAAGTGTTTATTTCCTCTGTATATGGAGACTTTTGGGACACCCTGTATATTATCTGCATTATCTCCTAGAACAGGGGGTGTAGTGGTTAGTCAGAAGTGGTAGTGTGAAGCCCCAAAACAAAACAATGACTTTGACTCGCCTTGTTTCGTAGCCATACGCATTAACAACGTAGCTGTTGTCGACAGAGACTTAACCACCAAGCCACAATGATGAGAGAGAAATAGGAGGTCTTGGTAAACTTCACGGTTTGAGAAAACTCTCGTTTTCATGCTAACATCAAAACCCATCATTGAGGGTTCAATTAATTCCAGAACGTTCTGTAGCAGAACATCAGGACGTCTGTTTGTGACCTAAAACCCAAGAGGTTTAGTCAAGCCGCACGACTGTTCACCAAAACAGCAGTGAATCACCAACAGTGTGGTTAAAACAGAAGAAATCCTGTATTATAAAACGTCCTGACCTCAATCCTATTAAAATGCTGCATGTGATCTAACACAGTGCCTTTCAAGCAAGACATCCTAAAGATAAACACAAGTTTGTTTATTTATTTATTTATTTATCTATTTATTTATTTATTATCTACAATTAGGTTCAGCTTGATTATTATTGGCTTTAATATTTTGACACGAGTGATAGTCCAGAAGGTTCTTAAACCTTGTCACAGGCCTGCTTTAGTAACAGAAAACAGCATTATGTGAAGATAAAGTGTAAAAGAGCGGGAGCGTGAGAACCATGCATCTCTGGTGCGTGTCTGATTAACACGCGCACACACAACATGCTCTCGACCACCACTGCTGTCTCACTACACAGTCACGCCTCTTAAGAAGCTCTATTCGGTTACTTTAGATAAAGCCCACTTTATTCCTCTCCTCTCCCACTGAAGTACAGAGAGATGATCTCCCTCCAGCTGAAAACAGAGAAGAGAAAGAGCCACGTATATCTATCTATCTATCTATCTATCTATCTATCTGTCTATCTATCTGTGTATCTGTGTATCTATCTATCTATCTGTGTATCTATCTGTGTATATAAAAATAAATCCCAGTGAGTCATTAAGGAATTATTACACACATACAAAGAATTAAATATGTTTACATTGAAGTACAGTGCCATCTAATAACAGAACAATGCATATTTCCGTGTTCTGTAGAGCATCTGTTATTCATAGTACAGCGCATCCATCATCCATGTGAGCTTGAGCAGGATTAATTACAGCTGGTAAAACCAGTCCTCACCCACACACCATGGCTGCGTCCGAAATCGCATACCATGACAGTACGTACTGCTTTTGATTCAGTACCTACTGCTTTTGATTCAGTACCTACTGCTCGGCTGCTGATGCAGTACGTACTGATCGGTATAAGTGGTAAGCATGAATACAATCCGGGTGTACTACAAGGCGCGGGCTCTAACAGCTCTTCCGCACAAGTCCCGTTGCATTGTGGGATATCGTGGCATCCACAGTGTCCAGTGGTTCCATGCATAGACGTATAAATAGATGCCGCATTGGCCGCTGGGTCATACGTCAACGTCGTCCGCTATATTGGTCTGGGCAACAGTAATAAGTCTCAGTATAAGTCTAAGTCTCAGCTTATATTATAGTTTATATTCTAAACTAAATTGCCCGTAACCGAGGTTGGCATCTACAGTGCCGTTTTTCTCCAAACCGACTTTTATGACAAGCGCCTCGTTTCGGCTGAGCGACTGACATATTGTGAAACTTACTGTAGTTAGTTGGCTGGTTAACTTTTCCTCACATGGATGGTTTCCAAAAGAGAGACAGTTGAGGAGGCAGTGGGAAGTAGCTGTAAGAAGGGAAGGTCTTTCCGCAAGCAAGTCCCACAGTGAGCACGTCCAGCCGGAGGACTTTGACAGGACAGGTCAGACTGTCAGGAATTAGAGATGGAGATAAACCATCTGTCTTCAGTTTCCCCACTCAACTCCAAACAGTAGGTGTATCTATAGGCTATACTGATTTGATAGCTTGTTGATTATTATTATTATTATTATTATTATTATTTTTATTATCACATAAATGTTTTACTGGATCCATAAATTATTAACTTACAATTATCTTATATTGTCCATTTTGGAGTATATCTGTATCCTTTTATTGCTAATAAAAATATAGAAAGCAGAGTGACTGCCAGTGTCTTGCTATTTGATTTGTATTTGCTGGTTTTGTTGCGTTTTCTCAATGATGGTCAATTATTAGTACTTACAGACACACATTTTCGATTTTTTTATTTGTTTAATGTGGGGAAGTGGTAGCTCGTGATTAAGACGTTGGTCTTCTGGTCGTGAAGGTCATGTGTTCAAATCCCAGCACTACCCACCAAGCTGCCACTGCAGGGCCCTTGAGCAAGCCCCTTAACCCTCAAATGCTCATTGTGTAAATGAGATAAATTTAAGTCGCTCTGAATAAAGGCGTCTGCCAAATGTCATGAATGTAAATGTAATTTTTTTTTTTTTCTTCAGTATTTCAAAGAGAGCGAGCTGTGTTCTGACCTGGAGCACAAGAAAAGCTAAAAGAAGGGGTTGAAGACAGGAAAAAGTCCTTTCCACTATGGGGGGGAAAAAAACTTTATACACATTTCATGTATATTAAATTAGATAACATTAGAGACGTCTCCACAGCTGTTATCCAAGAAAAATAAGCTAAATCTATGCTTGACAAGCGTGAGTTTTCACTATTCCTTATGACGGTGAATAATTTTCCAAGTTTAACTATCGAGATTCTAAGTAACTGGAGAAAAGAACTTTTTTGTGCTTCACATAGATCATAAACCGGTGAAATCGTTTGAGAAATGTAAACGTTATTGTGCTTTTTATCCAGGAAAAAAAACGCAGCTCCACCGTTTACCTGTATTTGTCTATAGGGCAGTCTTGCCCTGGATCAATATGGCGGACGCGTTGACCTATCGCAGTAACGGGCCAGTGCGGCGTCTATACATGTCTATGGTTCCATACTACAGAATCAAGGCGGACGCAGTAGGTCATTCTACTCCTTTGGCAAACTGCTTACTGCTTTTCGCCTACTGTATAGTAGCAGGATGTTCGCGGGTCCTTAAAAAGTCTTAAAATGTCTTAATGTAAAAATAAGGCCTTAATTAGCATTAAAATGTCTTAAATTCACGTTTCAGAGGTCTTAAAATGCAACCGAACCGACACTGTAAACCGACACAGATTTAGATGTTATTTTGGCTGGTTGCCGTTTGAGATGGTAAAGCCATGTGACTGTGTTGCACTCGGTGTGTGTGATGCTCGTCTGTGTTTTAGAGCGGCTCAGTTCACAGTAAACTTCATCTCTGACTGTGCTGCGAGTTTGAGTCACTTATAACCTGCATTTAGACACAACGCGTGCCAGATTCACTTTGGTTTTACGTTAGCGTAATCTCAAACGTTTTAGTGGGCAGAGGTTTACAGCATTTCACCTGATCTGTAATGAGAAGTGAATAAAAAAAAATAAAATAAAACAAACTGTTGCCAACTAAAATGAGGTCTTCCTGTGGTTTTCTGCCAAAATAAAAGCCGCAAGGTCTAACGCATAAAAGCGAATTAAGTCAGCAATACATTACTATTGTTATATTACTATTTGTACCCCAAATAAAAAAATTATTATTATTATTATTATTGATATTATTATTATTATTGATATTATTATTATTATTATTATTATTATTATTATTATTATTATTATTAAGTATTATTCAGTGCAGTAGTAATATTACAAAATAGCAAAGGTTTTTTAATTATATTAAAAAACCTACCTATATTTATAACACTACTTGTTACATTACTCTGGCATTAAATTACAAAAAAAACCTCATAAACACTGCTGTGAGGGGGTTTCTAATACCGCTGCTGAGGGAGTGATGGTAAATTTGACATCTTTTTCTCTTCTGACTGCCGTAATCCATCTCTCGATATTTTTGTTCATCTCTTGGAAAGTCATGGGAAGGAAATACTGGATTTTGTTTTATTTCACTGTTGGAGCAAATGGTAATGCAGAAGTGATACTTGCTCTGGTCTCCCCTATCCCTCTGGAGAAGTATACCCTGCTGTAGTTGACTTAAACCCAGAAATGGATGTATATGCATGAACACAATCCATTATAGCTGATGTATCGTGTAGCATGACATGCAGGTCTTAAAAATGTTTGGAAATGCCTTGAATATGGTATTAAAAAGTTTTGAAGGGCTGATTCCTGCAGATACCCTAGGTACCCTAGTAGGGATATTCGGGTGTAGCTCATGATTAAGTGTGTCATTTGTGTGTTAGCTGGGTATGTTCATTAAAGACATGGAAATGTTGTTGGATACATGGGGGATAAAACTCTCTCACTGTTCTCCGCCTGTCTGCTCAGTGAGGTTTATTTCTGTCTGCTGAGTTTGCATGTTTTTTAGGAGCCTGTCTCCTGTCAAGTGTATTTCTTGTCTCGCATTGCTAAAACCGACACGCTCATGCCGGTTTCTCATTTACAACATCAGAAGGATTCGTCCGTTTCTATGGGGCTACACACACGTGGAGGGATTCGAACCCCCGACCGCAGGGGTGTGAGGCAGACGTGTTAACCACTAAGCCACCGTTAGCAGTAGCCTTTTAATGGATTTGTTATTAGACTGTTTAACCCATCTTGGTACGTTGATATAGCAGCAGTTTGCTCGTTTTTAAAGGAATATGAATGAACTGTGTAGGTAGAAACATGTCCCCTCAAGTGCTCTCAGAAAAGCGTTTAAAAAAGAAAATGGATTAAGGATAAGAGCAATTTCAGGCAATTAGTAATCGAGAGGATTGCCGTGAAAGTGAGTGGAGTGCATTTGAGCACAGAGCGGTGTCCTGAATTGTGTCTCGTCACCCAAGCATCAAGTCTTCACTGTGATGTGTTTTAACGTGAAGAAGACACAAGGTTTAAAAGCTAAACCAGTCCATCGCTGGAGGGTTGCTTCTCATATATCCACATGCAGGAACATAAGTGCACATTAGTCAAGACATCTGCAAGTGAGAGTGGAGGCAGAAACTGAAATCCCACATTACCCAAAAACCCCAGGGGCTGGGATTTGTTGTGACATGCCTGCGTCTCACGTCCAGTCATGGCTGCACTCTCTGACCCTTATTACTGCATCCAGAAGTGCAAAAGTAAATAAAAATCCCTTCCCAGGCTGATATCTGTTAACAGCTTGATTGGGTTATGTACAGGAAGACTTTTTTTTTGTTTTTTTTCCTATGGTTGAGTCTTTAATCATTTTAAGTGGTGGGTGTGGAAGACTTGCCGAAATATGCGTCACACATTTTCGCAGACCCGATTTCCCCACCTGATTGCTTTCTCATTTTTCTTAGGAGAAGATTTATGGCCCCCCGAATCGGCGGGACAGGTTATTACCATGAGCTTTTAAAAGTCATCATTCAAGCGAAGAGGCAAATGTCTCACACTTTCTGGAGGACCTGACTCAATGTTGTTAGCATCCTGTTCCCATGTACCAGCTCGATGAGCTCGGTGTTCCATCACAGGATGCTCTGTTATTCTGGACACTCCAGGCAAACCGCTGCCTTCAATGACTAACCGATCTGTCACTTTTACAGAGCTTGGGAATGCATTTGCCTCTCAAAACTAGAGTAGAATGATCCAGTGTTAGCTTTACATGTGTAACTGTTCATTCTAGTGGTTTTGTTTGTGAAAGAGTGAAACCAGTCTGAATTATTTAAGACTCAAGTTCTTATTACTGAATAATTTTCTTTAGGCTTGCTTGATATTGATCCCCCCCACCTTCTTGGGATTTATCATTTAAATTGATCACGATAAACTATTTAATCGCCCAGAACCAATAGCCTGAAAAGAAGACAGGAGAAAGTACATTTCAACCATTTCATGTTTAAGGAGCATACAGAATAGTATTACCAGCTGTGCAGTCAGCAGGGGCAATCGTGAAAACTGGAATATGGCTTCTTTCTTTTTCTTTTCTTTTCTTTTTTTTTTTTTTTTTTTAAACATGATTCCACATAATGCACATTTTCAATATAATCCTTGGATTTCTAATGTCCACATGGCTGACATTTTTCACTGTTCACTTTTCACTGCTGTGCATTGCTCTGCTTTGCATGTGAGATAGGGAAAGGGGGCGGGGCTTCAAGGGGGTGTGTCCGGTTAATTCCGGGGAATTCAAAACCATGCGAATCATTCCATATTCATATTTTGAGTGATAACTCATAAGAACACACAGTATTGTCAAATCAATGTATAAAGTGTGTAAAGTAATATATGATGTCAAACACCAACCACATGCAGGGTTAGATAGGGATATTTGTGAGATTCCTTCAAATCAGCAAGCGTTGAAGCAATCACCCAGACATCCCTTGTAAACATCGTCACCTGCTTGGTGCATTAGAAGAGCACCAGTAGCAGCCTTTATTTATCACATATACATTACAGCACAGTGAAATTCTTTTTTTTTTTTCGAATATCCCAGTTTGTTATGAAGCTGGGGTCAGAACACGGAGTCAGCCATGATACAGAACCCTGGAGCAGAGACGGTGAAGGGCTTTGCTCAGGAGCCCAACAGTGGCAGCTTGCACATGCAGGGTTGGACTATTTGTGAGATTCCTATGAGACCCAGACATCCCTCGTAAACATCGTCAGCTGCTTAACTGATTATATATGATCTATATGATAGGAATAATTCCTTTACAATGGTTTCAGCTTGCCCTTCAGCACTGTTCCTACATTAGGGACTTAATGGATTTTCCACATCTTAAGTTGTCAGAACATTGGAGTTAGCAACTCCTTCGCCGTAGACACCCCAGCGTTTTCTTTCCGTATTTCAGTCTTTGGTAGAAACCAAGAAACCTTTTGAAGAACCGTCACCCATGGCCAGGAGCATGATCCTGCCGTCCCCAATTTGTGTGCACAGTTGTCACTTGATTCCGTATTTTCTCTCTGCATTGCCTTGACCACACGCCTCCACTACAGACCTCGGTCTCAGCAGGAGGCCCATCCCCGACGAATTCCTTCAAACTAGCTTCACTGCAAAAACAGCATGGCTTTAAGAACGGGCAGCGGCTGTGAAAGCAAGAGCTGTTGGATTGATGAAATTTCAGTGACACATACTCCCTGACCTCTAAACCATCCACGCTTCATAAAACCCTGCTCTACTGCTGTCAGATTCTCAAACCATCTTACTTGGTTAGACCCCTGCTTCTGCCCAGTCACTGTGGTGCCTTGTCTCTGCTCCAATCAACATGACTGATGCAGTTGTTACAGGCCACTGAGCAAGCTGAGACGACTATTGCTCACCATGCTCTTTTGCCGCTTTGACATTTAGAAAGTCGGTTTGTGTTTATCTGTCACAATCTAACTATTTCTTCTGTCTGAGCGCTAAGATTGGCTAGGTCTGTCCAACAAAGGCTCTGGCATTTCCCAAAGATTGTATACACCTGCATGTTTTGTATCGGGTTTTCTTTATCTTTTACTTTTGACAGTTATTGAAAGACATAATTGGTTACCGATCATGAATGGCAGTGTAGGCGAAATTCATACATGTGCCTGAGGGCATGATTTTGATGCGGTTAAAAAAAAAAAAAGAATACTGGCATGTATGACCCACATTTCTATGAGGCTCATTTTGAGCTCAATAGTGCCTTTTGTTCTTAGTGTACATTTGTACATTTTTAATATAACACCACTCTTTTGGCTAAAATAGTCAAATAGATGTGAAGAAGTTATTTCATGGGTCCTGTGAAATGCTATACTGATACTGAACTAATACACACAGATGAGGCTTTCTCAATTAAAATAAATAAATAACTAAATCTCTTGCTTTGAGGGCCTTTCTTTTATTCTTTTGTTGAGTTGGGATCTGATGGCTGTCAGAGACACAAGTCATAGTTTGGCACTAAAAATTATTGTTATTGTCAAAATACATAAATTGATGAATCAGCATGATGATGAAAGTGTGTCTGGGAAGTCTGACTGGAGTTATTGTTCACTTCCAGACCACAGAGTTTAGACAAGTGCACAAAAGCTTCCACTCTTCTGTGGGTATCCACACACACTCGGGCTCTCACCCTGCTGTCTGCTTACCTGAGGTGGCTCATTACACAGGCATAAAAGCTTGAAAAAATGGGCATTTTGAAAATTTAAAAAATACATTTCTTTGGAAAAAAAATCACAGCAGTTTGTTCAGTGAACCAGTGAGAACACATGACTCCTGTCTCAGTCAGACTATTGGCCAACAGCATGGTTTCTGCCTAAATACAGTAGTTCTCTGAGACCTCTGAAGTGAACAATACTTCCCTTCTAGCTGTACAGCAGGTATCTCTGAACCAGTAATATACAGAAGTGGTTCTCACAGTGGGGTCCGTGAAGCTTAGCCAGGGGGCCAGTGGTTTATTATTATCTGGTATTTTTATTTTGTTACAGCAGTGGAAATCCTGCAAAACATTTGACAATTCTTTATTAAAGAGAACAAATTGTGTTAAACTACACTAATATGACCAAGCTGATCCAGTCAACGAAGGCCTTCAGCAGCACATGGACCAGAGATCAAGTTGAATTAGAAAGACCTCCTGTGGATGGAATTTCTTACAAAGTTGACAGATTTACAGCAATAAGCAATGTGCTGCATTGTGTTTTGCTGCATTCGACTATAGGTAATAATTCGTAATTTTCGACCTCCAACTAGAAGTAACCAAAGGAAACAGCCCTGAATTCCTAGTTGGGATCTCTGGACGGTCTCCTCAACCCCTCAAGTTCAGCAGGTGACGGCAAATCAGCGTGGCTGCTCACAGCATGAACAATGAACAGCATGAAAACGGAGAAATCCCGGAGGGACTGTAAAGCAAATAAGTTTATATACGAGAAGATGAGTACAGCTAAAAGGCCTCATTTACCAATAAACATCACTGCGGATGACCGTGCATAATAATTTCGTGCAAATTGCAATTTCGCCAATTCAAGTAGTTTTCTGCAAAAAAAAAAAAAAAAAAAAGCACAAAAAATTCCAGAAGTTGCATCACAATTTTTTTAAATGGTCGCAGCAAAATCAATTATTTTTGGCCACAAGAATCACAAAAAAACTCTGCAAAATCCTGTGTGCTTTAGATCGATCCTGTATGCTTTAGATCGATCAACATACAAATTACATATTAGCTTGTTGATTCTACGGCTCACTGTTTTGAGGAGACCGACATACAGATGTTTCACACGTCACAGGTCTGATACGACGTCTCTGGTTAATTTGAATAACTACCTTAAATGGGTTAAATGGCTTAACTAAATAAATGGGTGAGGAGGTGCAAGTTCTCAGTAAACTGACAAGTTGGCTTTATCGGGAAAAGCTTTCAAAACATCTGATCTAGAGGCAGTAAATTCTTTGGTTTTTTTGGTTTATTTTTTCCTTCCCGCGTACCGTTTTATTATTATATTTCCTGGATTGTCTTATTAACTGACATGACCTTTTGCTATGTTCCCCAGATGGGAAATGAAACAGCATAACTTTTTTTTTATTATTATTTTTTATTATTATCTGGTACCGTGTATTGGTGTCAGGCTGATGTCAGTAGAAAACTGGATCGGATATCCGATGGCAGGGAAAAAAAAGAATCTGATCCATTTGGCAGTAAATCTAATCAGAAATATCACAATAGCATGTAGTGAAACATAACAATAAGTAGTTCATGCGATAATAATGGCTCCTTTGATTTCCATCTTAAGTGTGGAGAAATCACTAGACTGGGTGCCCAAGACCAACAAATCACATCTCAGCTGTTTTGTTTTTTATTTTTATTTTATTTATTTATTTTATGTATTTATTTTTATTCATGGCTGCCCAACAGACAAATGTACTATTTGGCCAAAAGTATGTTGACACCTGATTATCACACCCATATGTGCCATATGTGATTTTTATTTTAATAGTGATGAGTAGTTTAAATAGCTTGAGTTGGTATCAGTTGATACTCACAGTTTCAGCATTCGTCTGTCTGAAAAGAAGAATATTCGACTTTTTGAGCGTCTGTCCTGGGCTGAAATGGACTGCGGCGTTCACATTAGCTTAGTCCATTGTGCCTTCGTCAACACTGAGACGCTTGGATTATATGTTTGGAACCGGCGTTTTTGTGAAATTGGCTGCGAGATGGAAGAGTCACTTTACTACTTTGCTGTTTTGCTTGCGTCTGGTTGTCTGACACGCTGATTGGTGTCACTGCGACAGACGCTTCCTCTCCGGCTTTGACACTTGCAGGTGTCTGGGGCTCTTTTGATGCCATATTACATCACACAAATGTGTGACATAGAGCTTTTTTTTTTTTTCCAGCTACTCGAATCCTTTTGTTTGCCTTTATTTGCTTTGTCCAAAGCTAGCGCTTGAGTTTGGAGCATAAAATGAAGCTCACAGGGCATTGAAAATCTATTCTATTAAGGCTGATCTCTATTTTGTTCTGTTGTGCGGATCCTGTCGGGACTGTTAAAGTTGCTTCTAGACCTGTATAAAATGCTTAGCTAGAGTGCTAGAGAGAAGACGAGTGAGTGATGGCGGTGCAGAATGAGGAGGATGGATGTCTGCAAGCCTTCATTAGCTAGGGAGGGGAACGGGAAGACCGGATTCTGTGCTCTATTTAACACATTTAACCCAAGCTTGTATAGAGTGGAGAGCAGGTGGGCCGAGCCATAAATGTTTCATTGAGCCTCTTTTACTGCTAGGGACCGGGCCGAACTCTACCGCTGAAACTGAAGCTGTTTTTATTTCTTCTTCTCCTCCTTTTTTATTTATTTATTTATTTATTAATATTGACAACTAAGGCTGTTTAGTGTAATGATTAAATGACTTTCTCACCCTTCAACCATCCCACCACCCCCTCCTGATGTGCAAGACTGAAATAAGGAGTTTAATGCCAGAGCTTCAGAGATCTTCTCCTGCGGAGAGGGAAACTGGAGCAAGCGTGAAGCTTATGAATTTATTATCTAATGCATGAATTTTTACAGCACTGTTGTATTTTTTTAATATGCAGGTTCTTATGTGTTTTGTATGTTTAGGATTATGTTTCTGAATATGACGTGCTAAGGAGCCATCTTTTTAATTATTATTCAATATTTTTGCATATTTATCTAAGGAAATATGAACACAATAACAGTACCTGAATAATCCTGCACCGATACCTGAATTAATTACTTGTGAAGTCACTTTCATAATTTACATTGACCCTCTGGGTTGAGATAAAATGATTGGTGTTTATTATTAGAGCATCTTTCTACGGACGATAATAAGGAGGGTCAGTGTAAATTATCAAAATAATCCAGCACCAGCCAATGATGTTTGTATACACAGCTGCATATGGGGAAATTATTATAAACAATTTGAATTTATGCACGTTTTAATTCATATTCTTTCTTATAGATCCTGTTTGATCTAATTTACCCCTAATTAATACATTAACTAACATGTACTTAAGGCGGTCGTTATTCACGCGTGAATTCATAAGACTCGCGTCATAGCTAAGGTTTAGTTCGTGATTAGTGCAAGTCTTAACTCGTCATTAGTTCATATTTAAGTAAGTATAAATTCAGGTATTAGTGCATGATTGATTATTCATGTATCGTAAAGTGCTACCGGAATAACTGAAGGGCAAAACAACTCGTTATGGAGAAACAAAGATTATATTGAGACTGGGAGATATATAATTGGGACTGGGAGAGAGCCTTTTTTTTTTTTTCTTTTTTTTTTGAGTCACAGTGTGTTGACAGTCACCATAGTGGCTGTACTCTGAAGTCGAGGAGGAAGGATTCTTTCACTCTGATGTCACGATTCCTCTGCAACACGATCCATCTGCTTGCAAAAGTTTCTTATTCCCACATGTGCACAAAAGAACAGAGAAAGCATCACAATAAGTGTAATTGGACTGCGTCTGGTGCGGGGGGACTAGGAAATGTGTGTAGGATACATACAGTAGGTTTAGCAAATTAAGGTCGGTGTAGTCTTTCATCTCCAGCTCACTGTGGACCAGTTCCAGATTCATAACATCTCTTTTATCATCATGCAGAATGAACGCTGGCGACTTAAATAGTGTTGCAGTGGCATTATAAATGCTGTAGGCTGATGAAGTGTGAAACACCAGGATGTTGTGTAAAAATTCAGGAGTACTGTTCTGCTTAATTGATTTTGGATTTATTTATTTATTTAGTTAGTTTTACCCCATGTATGTGATTTTTGGAAATGTGCCCAAAAGGCAAATGGAAAATTCCGAAATTAAAATAAATGATTTATAATTTTTTTTTTTTAGTTCTTGGTATAGGTGTGAAATTTGAAAAACTTGTGTCCACAGGTTTTATATCATTTTCCTAGTGTTAAATTACTTTTTAGTGGGAATTCACATGTGCTACAGATTTGCTGCCTGGACAGTTTTTACAATCTGCTTATCTCATCATAATTTTTTTTTAAACCATATTACTTTACCATATTATTAGTTTTATATTCTTGAAGAAGAAGATGGATGGAAATCTAGTCTGTGGATGAGGCTGGAGTCATGTTTAAATTCATTGGAAACTCTATCAGGAAAACGAGAGAGCTTTTGCTGAGCAGATTTAGTCTTGGTGAGTAGTTTTTCCCCTTTAAGAAGAATCACTTGCCAAAGATGACGTGAAATCGCATGATTACGGAAAGCCTTGGCCATTCCGTCAAAGCTCCTCCCAAGGCAATGTGATGAAGCAGGTGGCAGGAGAAGCCATGCCTTCAAAAAGCTTCAGAGCCTTTTGTTCTGGAGGATCATAGAGTGCCCTAAATTTCTCACTCCTCCAGGTCTCCTCTAGGTGTGTCATGTGAGCCAATTCTGAGAGCCACACCTGGATCATGTAGCCTGATCCCTCAAAAGGACCTTTCTAGGGGCGCTATTAGCTTGCCTCGGGTCGAGCCCAGATCATGACACTGATATTTGTACTTCCTGTATGCCAGAAGAACTAATGAAATATGCTTTCCACTACCAGTGTTTATCTGCTTGTTCTGCACACCTACTGTCTCTCTCCCTTTTCGAAAAGTAAATTGTTTTACATTTAAGTCTTGCTTGTGGTGTTGTGTTCTGGTTGTGTCATTGTTGTTCTTTACTCATCATGCAGAAGAGCTACGATGTGAATCGATTTCAGACTCGAGGCACCCCACTACGATAGTGAGTGAGGTTTTGATTCTGATTCTTGGTGCTCCTTGAGCCCCCTTCTGCCAACATCAGCCAAGATTGATTCATTCATTTATGTCATTTTAGTAGCAGGCGCTCTCTCGGCCTCGCACTGCACTGTGTCGGAGGCACATATGGCGTGGAGTTATTGTGCGTTTACTCTTTAGATGGAATAAATTAGACTGTGTTTGCAAGTAAATGAGTTAATTAAGAGCGTTTGCTCACCTTTTTGAGGTTCTCTCTGGAACAGATGGTGCTGTAGCCTTCTTTCTGTGCCACTGCGAAGGCTTTCACATCCTCTGGAGCACCTTGGAGAGTTGTCTCATAGAACCTCCGAGAACGTGCAAGGTTTTAGAACAGCATGTATTTACAAGGATAGTGATCTCGTTAGTCTGTAACATAGCCTAGAGATTCCCAAACTCGGTTCCCTTGCTGTGCGTGGTGCTTCAACATACTCATATGGACTCAGGAAAGGTCTGTTGATTACCTGAATGGTTGGATCAGGTGTGTTGAAGCAAAAGATTTCAGAACCAGGGTTTGGAAACAATGAAATAAATTTCACACACCAATCCCAAACAAGACATTGTCCGGGGCTGCGTCAAGCAAACCGGCAGCCTTCAAATGCTATTTAACTTAATTGCATGCATTCAGGTTCACTTCAAGTACCGATATACCACGTTGATCCCTCTTCTCTCTGCTTGTGCCTTGTTCTTGAAGTCTGCTGATGAGTCACTAATAAAATTCATTTAATGTGGAATTTTTTTCCAAAACTAATCAGAAAATGTTCCATATACGTACATTTTTGAGCACTTATTTTATTTAACTAAATGAGCTATGCTGAAGTGAACACCGGCTCGAATGTCAACAGTAGATAAAGCAAGGTAACGTTAGATGGCTAGGTAATGCAGGATTCAGTAGCCTGCTGGGTTTCTTATCTACCTAGCTAGCTCATGATAATTCATGCGTGTTTCTAGCTACATAGATAGCTATCTAGTAAAGATGAAGCTTATATATTATCCTGATCGATACAGGCTGCAGCTCACTTAGACATATTTAACACCGAATATAGAAGTGACGTCTTAAGTTTAATACAGAGCTTTCATACTGTAAAACATTCAAAGACGCGGCTAGCTAACTCAGGTCGCTAATTGCTGGGTGTTGAGCCGTGAAATGACTATATCTCCACGTCTTTTGGCTTGCATAATTTGCAGATAATTATCGTGTTGTTTCCTTTAAAGCATGTAACACTGAATATACGTGATAAATTGGGCCAGCGACGCTCATTTGTCTTCACTGTTTCAGATATTGCTGCTAAGCATTTGGCCCCTGAAGTGTAGCGTTTCAGCAGGAAACGACTTTATTTTGATTAGGTCTCGAAATAATTATGAATGATTTGTCTTTTAATTGATTACAATCTTCTAGGGTTAAATGTATTAAGGTGGTCGATAATAAAAACTCAAGTAAAAGTACAATGATGTAATTATACACCAAAATACCGTTACAGTGCAGCATGTACTCAAGTACTGGAACAAGAATATACCGTCTGTATGTAGTTCATTACTTTCCAACAGCATCTTCATTTCTGAATCATTGTAATTTCCAGGCATTTCTCCTGGGTTGTTGATTTTTGGCTTTTTCCTATTGGTTTCCCAAAACTGTTTTGTGCTAGTCAGTCTTCATGGTATATTGGCTGTTTGCTTGAATTCAACTTATCCCCTTACTCTGATTTATTGCTGTTGAATTCTTAGATAGAAGTGCATTAATCAAAAGGGCTTTTGGTGAACCTATGGTATACTCTCTGGAGAATGATCTGACCGTCACGTCTGACATTGTTGTATCTGATGAACTATCGTAATCTTATTATAAGAGCATCCATGTTACTTGTGCAGAGCCACCAGACATGCTACAGTCAACTGAACGGCTGCTGATGTGAAATAAACCAACATGTTGGGATTACTTGTAAGATT
This sequence comes from Stegophilus panzeri, assembly GCA_024331685.1. Lineage (NCBI taxonomy): Eukaryota > Metazoa > Chordata > Actinopteri > Siluriformes > Trichomycteridae > Stegophilus > Stegophilus panzeri. The sequence continues at coordinate 14,329,342 of JANDJT010000141.1, read as the reverse complement.
GAGATATGATATGCATTAAAGTCCCCATGAAATCAGAACTGAAGTTTTGCGACTTTTAGTATGTTAGCTTTAAGGTTATCTATAAGCTAGTGTGCTGCAAAACAATGACAAAATTCGCGTTTAGAAGAATATACAACATTCAAGATTGAAAGTCTCTCGATGCCACCAACACGAATCCAAAATTGCGATGACATCATTCTGTACTTCAGCTTCTCGTCACATTTTTCTGTCCAATCAAATGCTCTCTAGAATCTGAAGTGTCCCTGCATCCAACATTATAAAAATCACCTTGCTGAATCCAACACATCTTCCATGGTCCTAACTGTCAAGCACAGCTTAGCCCGTTCTGTGAGATAAGCTAAACGCTATTGGCTATTTAAAAAGGGGGAGGAGCCACTCTGTCCCACCCTGACTTCCTGTTTCAGTGGAAATTACAACACGTCAAATAATGCTGCATGTTTCAAGGCACTTTACAGGGAATTTAACAGTTGCTTGTTCTTGAAGACTGTGCGTGTGTGTGTGACTACTCCTAGGGCTGTACTGTGCGCGCGCATGTGTGCACGTGTGGTTTGACCGTTCAGTAACATCCCGGCTGTGGAAATGTGTGATCTTGGATGAAAGTGACTGAAATGCCCATGCACGTTCCTCATGCAGAACCACCTCAGTGAGACGTGCCATCATGTTCCAAATTACACTGACACTCTCACTATATACACACACACACACACTATACACGAGGGTGCTATAGCAGGGGCTAACCATTTGGATTTGGCATGCGCTTTGAAACACAATAATAAAATGAATATAATTCAAGTCCAAGCATTCTGATCATTCTGCTGATCTCCACAATGATGTGGTCTAGCTGTTAATGTGATCGCAAGCAGAAATACACTATTCACCTCTGTGTCTGTCAACTTTGTCTCATACATTGTTTGGTGTTTTATTGTTTGTTTGGAGTTTTTTTTTTGTCTCGTCTGTTGTCAGTGATTAGTTTTACTAAAGTGGATGAAGACATCTGTTTTTCTCAGTTCATTTGTAGTTTATTCTTATGCTCCTTGTAAGTGGTAATTTGCAAGTTGTAATAATGTAATTTCCCACCTCAGGGCCGTTTGAAGTGCAGAGTAGGGGGAAAAAACGTGGACGCCTCCACAAAAGTGTGTCTTTTCTTTGCCTTGTCAGAGCATGTAAAGCTCATAAAAAGCTACTTTAAATGCACTTTTTAAATGCACAGGCCTGAGTGGTTATTGGTGCTGTTCTACTATAGTGAACATGTTGGACAACTAATCGATAAAAACGATTTTCATAATCGATCATTTTCGATATCAACGAATCTCATTATGGATTAGTTGGTCTGCGCACAGCACGGGGCATGTTTACTCATAACGTTACTTCTGTTCTGAAAACACGCTTCGGAGAGTAAATACTAAAGTTGTGTCCCAAATGAAGTACTCTACACTCACACTATGCACTCTGCACTACCGTCTAGTGTGTGGATTTTCCATCCATCCATCCATCCTCTATACCGCTTTATCCTTTTCAGGGTCACGGGGGAAACCTGGAGCCTATCCCAGGGAGCATCGGGCAGGGTGCCAATCCATCGCAGGGCACACATTCACACACACACACTCACACACCCATTCATATACTACGGACACTTTGGACACGCCAATCAGCCTACCATGCATGTCTTTGGACTGG
>JANDJT010000141.1:14303047-14321478 GCA_024331685.1 Stegophilus panzeri | reverse complement strand
TGTAGCAAAGTGTCATTTCTTCAGTGTTGTCACATGAAAAGATATAATCAAATATTTACAACAATGTGAGGGGTGTAATCACTTTTGTGAGATGGGGTGTGTGTGTGTGTGTGTGTATATATATTTATATTAAAAACAGTCCTGTGCATATCTCTAACAAGAGCTGCACTGTGAACGTGCATAAGCAAACTACTAATGTAGCACAATTTACGATTTTCTTTAGAATTCAAATGCACAACTGATCTAGCAATCAAATTCATAGGACAGATCCTTTCTAACCATTCACTGGAAAGGAGAGGTTTTAAAAGAGGTCCTTCCTGTTTTTCTCTCAGGCTGTTATTATTGATCTATTTTCCCTCTGCTCTTGATCCTCCCCTTTTCTCCAGCTCTCTGTCTTCTTGCCCTGATATCAAATATTTTCATGTTTACACCAAATTGGAAATAAGACCATTTCTTTGTGGACATAATATACTTGGGTTGTCCATCAGTAAACCCACATGCTGCACCAAAGTGCTTATATCTGGAGAAAGCCTGTACACATTTTACATTTCAACATGATGTTGAAGAATACAGCCATTTCTCCCCCTCTCTGTTCCCCTCTTAGATTCTTTCTCTCACACACACTCTTTCCTTCTCATGGCAGCTTCATTCTTTCATAGGCTGAGTGATGCTTTGTTACCTCAGACAGTTAGGTCTGATGTGAATGTTGCCTGATCATCATCATTTTTTTTTTTTTTTTAAGTAGATCAGTTTACTCCACCAGGATAATATTATTCAGATTTCAATCCGTGTTTACTAAGAAGGTTATTACAGTCAGTTTATGAGCACTAGACCAGTAGTCTGTGTAAATACGTGAATGCTTCTTAATGGGATGGGCTGGTAGTCATGTTTGAGTGAATCAAGATATTAGTCTTAACAGGAAGAAGCAGTATGCAGCAATCTATTGTACTGAGGACTTGGAAGAGCCCGACCTCTGACACAGTAAAGTGCAGTGGAACAGATGAAATTCCAGGAAGTTGGGTAACACTCACCTTGCCCGAGTTCTCTGAATTAAACATACATCACATCACCACAATATGGCAGTGCACATACAGCGTCAACAGTGAACAGAATTCCCGTTGAGCCGAGTTGTTTTCTGCTTAATAAAACTCGATTTTACTTGTAGCTTTTGTGTTTGGGGGGAAAAAAAAAGATTTGTGATTTAATTCCATTGATTTCAGCCCAGTTTCATTAACGCGATAAGACCATTGTGACGGATCATTTTTACGAGCTAAGATAAACAAGATATAGTTGGCCAATCATGTCATTTCTCATCGATATTCATAAATAATTTGTGCAGATGTTTTAATACAGTGCATTCAGAAAGTATTCAGACCCCTTCGTTCATCCCCCCCCCACACACATTTTGTTATCTTGCAACCTTTTATGTTAAAATGCTTTCAGTAATATTTTTGTTGACATCAATCTACACTCCATACCCCATAATGACAAAGCAAAAAACAGATTTGTGATGACTCTGCAAATTATTCTTTTTTTTTTTTTTTTTTTTTAAAAGCTGAAATATCACACTGACATGAGAATTCAGACCCTTTGATATGACACTTGAAATTCACCTCAGGTGCATCCCAAAGATCTGGGTCATCTTTTGAGATGTTTCTACACTTTGATTGGAGTCCACGTCCATTGATTTGCAAATTCAATTGATTGGACATGATTTGGAAAGGCATACACCTGTCTATATAAGGTCTAAAAGCTGAAAATGCGTGTCGGAGCAAAAACCAAGCCATGAGATCAAAGGAACCGCCTGCAGAGCTCAGAGACAGGATTGTATCGAGGCACAGATCTGGGGAAGTCTACAAAAAAAAATTTCTGCAGCGTTGAAGGTTCGAAAAAGCACAGTGGCCTTGAAGTTGGAATGGAAGAAGTTTGGAGAGAGCAATATGGTGAGAACGGAGAAAGGTGACCAAAAACCTGATGGTCATTCTGGTTGAGCTCCAAAGATCTTGTGTCAGGATGGGAAAAACTTGCAGAAGGTCAACCATCACTGCAACACTCGACTGATCTGGGCCTCATGACAGAGTGGACAGACGGGAAGCCCGTCTCAGTGCAAGATTGATTTTTTTTTTTTGTGCAAATGTGATATTTCAGTTTTTTCTTTTTATTAAATTTTACAACTCTGGTTTTTTGCTGTGTCATTATGGAGTATTGCGTGTAGATTGACGTGAAAATAAATGTAAAGCATTTAGGCTGCAACATAAAATGTGAACAAAGTTAAGGGGTCTGATTACGTACACCCGTACGTTACCCGCTACTTATTACATACACCCGTAGTTGTAGTTACTCACTGACCATTACACGGGGTAAAATGTGATCATATACAGTAGGTGCGCTGTAGGTATATAATTCCTGACTCTTGTGTACGTGTATGCAGGTTGTCCTGACTTAACCTTCACCCTGCATTTATTCTCCCAAATCATTTTTTTTTACCTGCAACAGCCATCTGTCTTCTAACCTTTTGGCCTGTATATGGCTGTCCATTTCCAGTCACTTCTGTGTGTGTCTGTAAGCAAGAAGGACCCATCTGTGGCACGCCTGCTCCCTTGAGCTCAGTGACAGAGAAATGACTTTCTGTCTCTTTGATATGGAAAACACCTATATATCTTCTCAAGGCATCTGTGCTGGGTGTGTGTGACTGAGATGTAGCAAAGTGTGAACCGTGTGTGTGTGTGTGTGTGTGTGTGTGTGTGATGGATAAAGCCTGTCTCCAGACACACTCCTGGCAAATGTGCTTGGCTTATGCAAGCTGGTGTCACTCATAGCTCGTTACCCCAAGAAGCCAGATCATTGTGTTTGGATAGCCAGATGACACTTCACAGGAGGGAGAGAGAGAGAGAAGGATGAATGGAAGGAGCTGCACTGTGGGCCAAGAGATTAATATAGATGTTAGATGAAAAGAATAGAGATGGTGAAAAGCTTGGCTCATGTTATTTTCGTGTGTGTGTGTGTACGTTTTTGCAGATATGACTACCGTGAAATGCTTCACAACTCCACCTTCTGTCTGGTGCCACGAGGACGGCGATTGGGCTCCTTTCGCTTCCTGGAAGCATTGCAGGTGAGCTAGCTCAGACACACACACACACACACACACACACACACACACACACACACCCCTCAGAAAGCTGATTGTGTGTGTTCAAGAGCTGAGCCTCTTGGCAGCCTGTACTTTGGCCGATGCTTTGCTGCTTCTCATCCCTCTCTCCTCTCCTCCACCACACCTCCGTTCCTCTTTGAAGGACAAACCCATCAGCTTGATGCCAGAACATTTTTATTTTCTTGTGCAGTGTCTGCTGAATGGACTTTTCTGAATTTGAAGCAGACTTATTTGGCCACCGTACACCTTTTCCACAGACACCAGTGTTTGAGCCAGGGGTTGTTCAACAAGTTTAATGTCTTAGATAAGATTTTAGTCTCCGAAGTTAAAACCTTAACCCTGCGTTCACCCTGACAGAATCAGATTTCATACGTTTTCAGTAAGACCTGCCGATTTCCGCTGACCGTAGACGAAGCCGCTGTTAATGACGCAAAATGGACACGACCGAGCTGATCAAAGTTGATCTCAATTCAAATTTATGCAAATTAAGGCAAATTCGTGTTTTTTGCGTCCACGTATTCGTTCCCGTTTGCAGTGGTTCTTGAGTCAGTCGAGGATACTCGCTGAGCTTGAAGTGTTTGATTTACAGGAAAAAAAAAAGGATAGTCCCTGTATTTTCACCATTCTGTTTCGATACGTAAAACGTATTAATCCTGTCAAATAGGCATCAGAAATCATGAGGAGTGAAATGTTGTTGTTGTTGTTGTTGTTGTTGTTGTAGGCTCATTGTGACACTAGTAGATAATGATAATGAGTCTTTATTAATCACATCTACATTACAGCACAGTGAAATGCTTTTCTTCGCATACCCCAGCATGTTAGGAGGTTGGGGTCAGAGCACAGGGTCAGCCATGATACAGCGCCCCTGGAGTAGAGAGGGTTAAGGGCCTTGCTCAAGGGCCCAACAGTGGCAGCTGTTCGTGATGCACCGCATGGATACGTTTTATAAACACGATTTTTATCCAGATTTAAGGTTTTACCGGTTTGTGATCAAATGGGTGATTTTTATATACGTTCTGTAGTTAGATTTTGTTGTATTGCACCAGCCTGGTACTAACAGTGATACCAACTAAATATAGCAACGCAACCAGCGTGGAGTGATTTGAGCAACGCGAGGCGAAAACATCCTGCCAGTGTGACCACAAGTTTAGTGCAGGGGTCTTCAGTTACGTTACATGACTATACTCATGGACAATAACTGCACAGAAGACAACAGAAAGTTTTTTTTATTTTTATTACATTTTTCTACAACAGTGAATATTCACTCAACGCCGGTACGCTGGTTTCCTCCCCCAGTTCGAAGTTCGTGCGTTGTAGATTGATTACAGACAATATGTAAATGCCATTGTGTGAACGTGTGTGTGGTTGTGCCATCTGATGGGTTGGCACCCCGTCCTGTGCCCCGAGTTCTTCGGGATAGACTCCAGGCTCCCCTTCAAAACCGTGTAGGATAAGCAGTATGGAAGATGGATGGACACAACACCCTTATATCACCGGTCCTTGGTTCCATCTGGAACTGAACTGATTTTGCTGAGAGCTTGCCCTTTTGCTTTGGAAAGCTAGTTTCAGATTAGTCACCAGCACTATGTCAGTGGAAATGAGCTACCGGTGGTAGCGCACACAGTGTCTCGTCTCGTCTCGTCTCGTCTCGTCTCAGGACCTGCTGTAGTCGAGTTCATTCGAATCGCTGCTGTTTAATCAATGCTCTTTAATGTTGCTTTCCTCTTCATTGTTATATGTGCACACACTGGATGATTTGTATAGCTATCTAATGAAGATGCACTATGAATGACACACGACTGTGACCTTTCTGTTTGTGTGTGTGTGTGTGTTTGTGCTTGTGTACGTAGGCAGCCTGTGTGCCTGTCATGCTAAGTAATGGTTGGGAGCTTCCCTTCTCAGAGGTCATCAACTGGAACACGGGCGCTGTGATCGGAGACGAGAGGCTCCTGCTGCAGGTCAGAAATCTCTGTCTCTCTTGTTTTTGTATCTCGCCATCTTGCTGTCTCTATAATTGCTGTTTTTTAACATTTTGACCTTACAGTCCACCTGGTGTAATATGCAGAGACCTATTTCTTGCTCTCATTTGCAGTGGGAGTGGAGGTTGTTGGGCTTATTGCAGTACCTTCCTAATGCTGCATCTTGCTGTTTTCTTTCTTTCTTTAAGTTTAGCACTGACAGCTGAGAATACTGTAGCAGTGCGTCTCCCTGAGGGCCGAACACATGCTCGTGCTCGTGTTCCTGAGGAGTTGAATTCATACTGTAGATTTAAGGAGTGAGCTTTGTAGAGTTTGTTAATGCCGGTCAATCTCCCTGTCCTGTATGATTCACCCTTCTTATGTAGCATGTACCTCAACATCCAGAAGTGCATAAGCATTAACCTCATCTTTCCTCCATTCCTCCCCTCGGTATTCTTGCCTGAGCCATGATGATTAAATCTCCTCTTCTCTTCTCTCCCTTTGTTTTTGTTTTTTTTTGTTTTTTATTCTTCTCTTCTGCTCGTCCTCCAGATCCCCTCCACAGTGCGGTCCATCCATCAGGATAAGATCTTGGCTTTGAGGCAGCAGACTCAGTTCCTGTGGGAGGCCTACTTCTCATCAGTGGAGAAGATTGTACTTACCACCCTAGAAGTGAGTGATGTCTGCACAGGCTGACTTTTCTGCTATTGTTACAGTTTGCAACAATCCCATGCAAAACACTCGATTGTAAAAAGCCACTTCAGCAACGTTCATATCACTGGGGATCGCAGACTATCAAACGAGCACGACTGTAACCAGCCTGAACGTCTGCTGTTCACATCTGTGTATGAATGATTGATCAATAAAAACAAGTTTTGTGTGGATCCCACAAGTGATATGACATGCTGAGCCCTCACACCAGAGCCATGTCTACATTCAGTACCATATAGTTAACTATTTTAGGAGTCTGCTAGTTTGTATTGTTTGAATTCTCAGTGGACTATCATATTCTCTGGATTTTTTTTTTCCACTATATTTTACCTATAAGTGCACCAGTACAACATATTTGCACTACTTCCATGCAAAATAACCATTTCTTTCATGTTTGATAGTTACTTGAGACCTCAAGAGCCGCTAACCTTGTATATAACCTTGTACCCTAAGATAAGATAAGATAAGATAATACTTTGTTAATCCCCATATGGAGAAATTAGTATATAAATGTTAGTTAAAAAGTATTAATGATCTAAACCTGACAGCCAATGGCCAATCATGTATTTATTACATGAACTCACATTAGATCTTTCTGTGATTTCAGTTTTCTCTTGATATATTTGAAGACATTGGAAAATTGTCTTAAACTGGTTCCGCACTGTGCGATCACAGCCATCTTGTAAGATTTATTACTTGTCACACTTTTTTGGCTAAATTCTACAAGAGACTGTGTGGTAGTGTCTTCTCCTTGTCAAATTCAATACTTCATACAATCCATATGATCTAACGATAGACCTGCGATTAAAGAAAATTACCACATTCTGCTTGCGTTACTAATCCTAATTAATGTGATTCAGACTCGTGCAGAAAACAGACTTGCATTAACGTTCTTCAAAGTGACCTTGACGTAATAAGGATGCCCAATACCATGTTTCGTTTACATTTCGCAATTGCCACTATCGTATGTGTAGCTTTCCAATGAGTTTTGTGTAATCCTACGCCGTCCTCCTATTAGTAGCTTTTATATAAGCATCATAGCAGTGCTCACACTCTGTGTGAAAAATGTCTTGCGTGACCAGAACTTTAACGCCGTGTTCGGTCGACTGCCGGGGAGCATGTAACGTTATGCATTTCAAAATTGCCGATCTCAGTCCTTTTACGACGTGCAGTTTTTGCCGTAGACGGCAAAATCAGGTCAAAACCATACGTGTCAAGAATGGCTTTGCTTTAATTTAGTATTTTGTGATGGCACTACTATCCTAGTTAATCTTGTTCCAACTGTTTATGCATTTTTTAGTTAAATCCTTGGTTAAGTCTTACTGTATAGTGTACATGAACAGTCTATATAGTCTACATAGTAAATCGTTAACAGTGAGTGAGAGGTCTGATTTAATTTCATCAGGCACTTTGATGGCGCCCCCGCCTTGTGTGCACGGAGTTTGCATGTTTTTCCCCGTGCTTTGGGGGTTTCCCCAAAGTTTCCTCCGTTAGTCCAAAGACATGCGCTATAGGCTGATTGGCATTTCCAAATTGTCCATAGCGTGTGTATGGGTGTGTGAACCTGTGTGCAGTTGTGCCCTGCGATGGGTTGTCACCCCGTCCAGGGTGTCCCAGGCGACCATGTGTAGGATATGTAGTACAGAAAATAGATGGATGGATGTAGTTTGATGAAAAACCAGCAATGGGCTGTTGATCTGCCCGAGTCACGCTGAAGTTAGAGAAACACACACGCAAAATATGTTGGCTGAAATTAGCTCGAGACCTCAGAGAATTCATGCCATAACTAAAAGTAAATGATGTATAAACTGTTAGCCCTCTGTGATAAAAGGGAAACAAATGATGCTGTTAACTATCACATCTCGCTGCATGCCATCTCTTTGGTAAGATCTCTCCCAGGTTAACTAGGAATATAATTGATTCCAAATTGCAAACTGATCTCTTAAGGCAGCTGGCCTGGCAATCACGCTACTCTCTTACAGTTATGCCTGATGATGCACAGGATGTTATGATTAGCAAAACAATGCTACATATAATTGGTCTGCTAGACTCCAGGGAATGAGAGTTAATGGCATCCTACAAGGAGTTCTACTTGGGCCACATTTATTTTCCGTTATAATTTCCCATGGAAATTGTTGGCTTTTTTGACATATTTGGACAATTCCATCCTGTTTGAAACAGTGCCTATTAATAAAGGTGATACACTCTATCAAATGACACATAAAATTGACATTTTGTAGTAATTTTCACAATTTTAATAAAGAAAAAAACAGATCAGTCGCATGGAAAAGTAAGTACACCCCTACATTTATCACACCTTCACATCCATAAAATGAGAATCAGGTGTTCAGGATCAGGTGGCAGTGATTAGAACATGATTAGGGAGTGCAGGTGGACCCGGTCTTATTTATACCCGTCTCATATCTAGTGTCTGGTGTTCCCTTTGCTACTGAGGTGTGTGGTGTCATCATACCAAGTGCAGATTTCAAACAACTGCCAATTAGTCCAGGACTGGCGGTCCCAGTAAATTCAGCCCAAGAGCAGACCGTCTGATGCAAAAAGAAGTCTCCAAGAACCCCAAAATTTCATCACAGGATCTGCTAGTAAGTCTTGCTTCTACAACCAGAAAGAGATTTGACCTGCATGGAAGGCGTGCCAGCAAAAAGCCTTTGCTCTGGACAGAAAAAAATAGAGTTGTTTGGCCACAGTAACAGCAGACATGTTTGGGGTAGACCAAAGACAGTTTTTCAGGAGAAGCACCTCATACCAACTGTGAAGCACGCTGGTGCAAATGTTATAGTTTGGGGTTGCTTCGCTGCCTCAGAGACTGGACAGCTTGCATGCCAAGGGTGTACTTATTTTTTCCACAGTTGAATATCACATCTATTGCTATTTCTGTTGAATAAATGATTGAAAAAGATAATGTCCCTATATCAACTTTATTAATAGGCACTGTTTCAAAGAGGTTCAAACGTTTGCTTGTCCAAATATGTCCAAAAAAGCCAACCATTTCCATGGGGTGTACTTATTTTTTCACATGATTGTATTATAATGTTGACATTCCCTCTTGCTGGGCCACCTTTTAATCCTAAATGAAGCATAGGATATGCTTTTCCATATGCAGAGGTGTGATTATGCAAGGAATCTTATTTTCATCTTAAACAGTAGGAATGGTTAAGCGTGGAATATGAACAAAATTATTGCACGTACATTTGATCATCACATTAATAACTTGATAAGCACTTAACACAACTGCAGAAGGTCATCTTAGACATGTCAGTGTGGGGTTTTTTTTTTTCTTTCTTCGTTTGCACAGCAAAGAAGACATGGAGACTGAGACACCAAGTTAATAAATGATTTTCCTGCCGTTTGAGATAGGACCAGTTTGGTTTACACTGTCATAATAATATTAAAGGCCTTTCTTTTTCCTGCTCCGAGATAAGAAACACTTGCTTTCATGTTTCAGACTCTTGCGTAATTGCATTCCCATCTGCGGTTGCTCAGTTACACTCTCTGTTTAATCAATGTTTTATCGTCCCACATACACAATTATAATCATAACAGTATAACTAATCATAACGGGTCCGGATTAAGCAAGGACAGGGCTGTTGTTAACGTCACACCGCTGGCGCGGTAATAACTGCAGGTATCCGAGCACTTGTTTTTATTTATCATGCTCCAGTCAGAATATTGTAACCGTTCTGTTGGGAAATTGAATCGTCAATCACATTCCTTCAGGTCCAGACAGACCTGTAGGCATCGGCGTTCTAGCCAGGAAAGAGAAACAGCCTTTCAGTCCTTCCTGTGATTCCACATTTAAGATGACAAGTGCTCTTATTGTGAGGGCAAAAGGAGGGAGAGTTAATCTTTTCAGTTGAGTCAAATGGTTATTGACTGCCCTTGGGGAGAACGGGCTCGAGAAAGCAGGGCGGGGAAACACTGAAATGAGCTTTTGCCAGTCTTTGCTACCTCAGAAAAAATTTTATGACCCTTTTTTTTTTTTTTGTCAGTTGTGTTACAAAGTGCCTCGGGCCTAGCATTCGGAATTGGCTACAAGTGCACTACTGCCGAGTCGTCTAGCCTCCTATCGGCTGCAATTCCAGGGTTGCCAGCAATTATGTTGTCACCCTGCCAGGCCGTCAACACACCGAAGGGCATGATATAAACTGCAAAAAAAAAAACAACTATTGCTTCAATCTGTGTCTCTTTTGAAAGGGGCTATTGGCTCTTCAAGGCCACAGAAGCTATCTCAGAGTTGGGAGCACCTTCAAGTTTGTTTGTTTTTTTTTTTTTTTGTCTCTAGGGCTGTGCTGCACTCGTCGTTTCAATAAAAAGCGATCGAACAAAGACTCAATCGTTTACATAGTTATACAGCTTATGTCCATTCTGTATATCCAATCTCATTATCGTGACAGTAACTGACCGGCAGTGTAAATGCTTGATGTGTGTGTGTGCGCATATGCAGATCATTCAGGACCGGGTTCTACAGCACACAGCACGCAGTAGTGTGATGTGGAACACTCATCCAGGAGGTCTCTTCACCCTGCCCCAGTACTCCTCCTATCTAGGCGACCTCCCCTTCTACTATGCCGGCCTCGGTAAGTCAGAACGTGCATTTTAGATCACGCGGTATTCGCTAGTATTCGGTGCTGGTGTTTAAATGGATGACTCCTAATAGATTTTGATTATATTGATTGAATTGGTTACTGTTTTAAAGCTGACGTTCCCTCAGTTCTTTGGGGGGAAAACACTGAATTGGAGAGTATTCCATATGAGCACAGTTTGTGATTAGTAAGTAGAGCATGACGTGACATGATCTCCAGGAAACTTATCCACACAATATACAAGCCAAGATAGCTAAAATGTTCATAATGAATAAAATCATGTTTCTTCTGGTAGACTTTGGCATGTAATCGTTGTACAAATCTCAGAGAATATGCGAATGTAAATCAAGACTCGGACACTGAAATCCCATTACAAATTTATGAATAAATCCTAGATCCAGACCAGTTTTCTAGGAGGGTAAAGGTCTAGATCATTTAAATGTTTCCTCCTGGGCACTAAAACCATTACTGTAATAACATTTTAATGCATTAAAACGAATTGTGACATTAAAAACATTATTGTCAAATCCAGATGATTGCGGGAAATTTTGAAAAAACCCTTTAATTCACGTTATATACGTTCTCGTGTGCTGATTTCGTGATGTCGTGTCGTGTCGCTTCGTGAAACCTATGCTGTGTTTAAAGTGTTATTGTCAAGCTTAGTCTCTTTTTCTTGGCCTCTAACACATACTAGGAGCCTTGTTATTTTTAGACTTTGTGTTTTCCAAGACTCTTAATTGGCAGTACGGATGAAGCGCTGGCATTGTTCCATTTCCAGATTTCCAGACTGAGAACAGTAGCTAAGTGATGGCCTGTTGTAGCCTCTGATGGATCATTAAATTGCCCAGTGTAATTGGATGATCGAATCCGTACGCACACGCTGGAGTCATGCATCACTGCTGCTGTTAATGCAGCCATGAAGCCGCCCACGCGTGCCTTTATCTCAATCTGCGATATTTGTCAGCGTGATCGATAAAGAGCTGTGGATAGATCAAAGTAAATGTCCTTCAACACACATGACCTATTTCTCTCCACACAGTAAATGAAAATAGCTCTATAATAGACTATATTACAAATATCTAATATTAGAAAGAGATGTTAAAGATGCATACAGTGGAAATCAAGCTGTACTTTATAAGAAGTTTGGGGAAATGTAGTAACCCATTTTCCTGTGTCTATTTTTTTTCCTTCCTCAGGGATCAAAACGTACCCCAAGTTCACTGCAGTCATCCATGCAGTCACCCCGCTGGTGTCTCAGTCTCAGCCCGTTCTCAAGCTCCTGACGGCGGTGGCCAAGTCCCAGTACTGTGCTCAGGTACAAGCAACCAGCTCACATTGCAGAAGGAAGTGGTTTTGAATACTTTTGGTACAGAAAGGATGTAGTTTGAATTGTGTAAAAAAAATATTTTGCAACATGATTTGGGTTTTAGGGCTCAGACTTGCGACATATCATGATTGTGTTATCCACAAGCTGCTATTCCTCACAAGTTGATTCATAACATGGTTTCCACTTGAGAACAATAACCTTCGGCGAAAGTGGTTAAAAAGAGGAGTCTTTATTCACGTAGGCGCCTGTTCTGACCGCCCCTGACTGCATAAACCCGATTTGATCCTCTACGAATAAATAAGGACTCAGTCCTCTCGATTGCCCCTGTGTTTCCATGGTATCCATCAGGACTGTGAAGCTGATTGCCCTGGGAATGAAAAATGTATTGATTCCTTTCTAAGAGAGTAAGACAGTCAGAGGGGGGAGAAAAGATGGAAGGAGAGATTTTTAAAAAAAAAAAAAAAGGGGGGGGGGGGGCTGGAGGAAAAGAAACCCAGAGAGCGGGGGCAGATTAATTAAATACACCACGTCTTCACTGACCGTATGAAGTGTGATTTATGCACACACTTGGCCGCCTCTCGTCTCTCCCCCAGCTGAAGGGCTCAGCTTTTATTTCTCTCTCAATGGAACATGCTCTCGTCGAGTGAAGTGGAGGGACAGGAGGAGTGATCATGCGAGCGCCCTTTGCTTCCCTTAATCAGGCCGAGGCTTTCCTTCGCTCTGGGAAGCGGAACTGCGGGAAGGAGAGATATAAATAAACGAGGGTTAGAGAAGGCTGTTTCTCGGTCGGTTCTGGCAAGCGAGCTAGCACTAGTGTCCCGCTGCGAGCTGCCATTCCTGTTTGTGTGAGGGCGAACGCGTGGATGTGTGTGTGAGCGAGAAAGAGCGAAACAGTCACACACATACTTCCACCCCCAGAACAAGGGGAAGCTGATAGAGATACCATCTGCCTTTCAGCTTCTCCAATTAGCGTCAGAGGAAGGAGCAGCTAATCAGTGTTAAAAATACACCTCGGGTAACTGCCTGTGCGCTTCCTCGCATCCTTCTTAATCACAGAACCTGTGCTTCTTATTTTTTTAACCACTGTTTACAGTCTGAATTTGGTAAAATGCTGTAATCAAAGCGCTTTTTAAACCGAACAATCTCTTTTCATTTTCATGCTTCCCTGTGAGTAAGATGAGTTCAAGGCTTGCAGCAAGAACTTTGCTGTGTTTGGGGCTTCAGGGGTTTTTTAGCTGGAAGTTGTTTGTTGTTGCAGAGTAGATCAGATGCTGTGCGGTAGGTAAAGCCTTGAACATTTATGACATTTGAAAGGGGGGAAAAGGCAATTGCCAGAGCTCACTGTATTTAGACACTTCAAGGTGATGAAACATAAATTAGTTAGGGGCTGTGATTGTGTGCTTCGCAGGAATGTAGTATTTTACCCAAGAATTAATTTTTTATCAGTGGTTAGCACATTTGCCTCGCACCTCCAGGGTTGGGGGGTTCACATCTCGCCTCTGCCATGTGTGTACGTGGCGTTTGCATATTCTCCCCGTGCTTCGAAGGTTTCCTCCTTCGAAGGTATTCCGGTTAACTCCCCCAGTCTAAAGACATGCGTTATAGGCTGATTGGCATTTCCAAATTGTCCGTAGTGTATAAACGGTTATGTGCGATTGTGCATGTCCAGGGTGACCCCCCCAGCCTTGTGCCCAGAGTTCCCTGAGATAGGCTCCCCGTGACCCTGTGTAGGATAAGCAATGTGGAAACTGGACGGATGGATTGATTGATTTCAATAAAGCTTGGTATCGCTTAAAGCTTGGTATCGCTTTTTGTACTACAAAGTTTGCTTCACTTTGCGATGAAAACACATCCTCTTATAGGAGAAACTAGTCATCCCGGGCTCTGGGAGAAAACAACGAATCACGTAGCAGCCAGCCAACCAATCAGAGCAAGGTGGAGTCTCCACCTGTCAATCACGTTGCCCGTTCATGCAGAAAGCATCTCTTATATTGCACTCCGAACATTCAGGACTCATAACATAGTCATGTGTTTTGGATGCGTTGCTTTGCAGAGATTACATCAGGCTGTTTTTGTTTTAACATTCAGCTTCCAGCAAAATCTCTGCCTGTGCATTTCAAATCCCTAAAGCTTTAAACTAAAGTGGGAGGAGTTACCGAGCATCTTCACAGAAGGATCAAAAGCACTAGAGCAAAATTAAAGACATAAATAACAACTGAATTTCTTTTTCATAGTCATAATGGGTTTTTTTCCTGTGTGTTTCTTCCTTCATTCTTTGTCATCTCTCTTCCCCCCCCCCTCTTCCCCCCTTTCTCAGATTATTGTATTGTGGAATTGCGACAAGCCCTTACCTGCCAAGCACCGCTGGCCTGCCACCTCCGTGCCCGTCATAGTCATCGAAGGAGAGAACAAGGTAGGTTTTCTGGAGATATTTCATCACACACTCACACACACAAACACACTCTGTGTGGTTCTCCAAGCTGTCAGTGTGAGCCAGTGGGGTCAGAGTGAGCTTTCCTCAATTGCTTTAATTAGTATATAAATGTTGACGAATAAAAATGTTATTCTAATATAAATTAGAGCAGGTAAATATTGTGCTAAGTGTATACAAGAGCACTTGTTAAAGAAGCGAGTGATGCAGAAAAGGACTGCTGCCTGACTGTGTTTCTGCAGGGAGCATCAGCTGTTCACTGCAAAAGCTCAAGATATCACACACACACACACACACACACACACACACACGTTCATTCAACAAGCCAGGAAGAGGGATAAGCTTTCCATTGGTTTATGGACAGGACAGGAGTGTGCCAGTCAGCCTGTGGTTTGTTGTGCATATGGCTCTCATGTTTACTGAGGTGTGTGTGTGTGTGTGTGTGTGTGTGTGTGTTAATTCCCAGCCAGACCAGGCAAAGAGTGCAGAGGCACGACTGACTGAGCTCTGTGTATGTGTATGTGTGTGTGTGTGTGTGTGTGTGTGACACATTTCTGCCTGAAGCAACGCAGCACATGATCACACACATTCTTTTGTTTTTTGGTTTTGTCAGTATGTCAATATTTGTTTATAGGACACTTTGATCTATTTATTGCATTTTAAGCAGTCACCATATTCCAGGATGTTTATGTCTGTAATACACTGGAAACA
The DNA here is from genome assembly GCA_024331685.1 of Stegophilus panzeri. Lineage (NCBI taxonomy): Eukaryota > Metazoa > Chordata > Actinopteri > Siluriformes > Trichomycteridae > Stegophilus > Stegophilus panzeri. Next base: position 14,306,585 of record JANDJT010000141.1, on the reverse strand, counting down.
ATATAAACATGGAACTGATCTTTTCGAAGGTGTCGAATGGGATAGACAATATTTCTGACATATCTGCTTAAAAAAAAATTATTTTGTTTTTGTTTTTTATTTGATGGCTGTATAAAGTATGTTATTCATATAACTCATAATACTTTTTTGGATGGATGGATGGATGGATGGGGGCTCCTCGCGACAGTGTGAAGGATAAGCGGTATAGAAAATGGATGGATAGATCCATCACTTTTCATCCCCGAGTGAAATTCACAATACGGAAATGCATTCTGTATTTTTGCGATTTGAAAATACAGAAAATAAACCAAACTCATATTAGTTTCCATGATGTAACCACGCAGACGCTTGCACTCGAGCTGCTCTGCCTTCTGTGTTTATGAACAGTGCAACTTTGCTACCTTTGCATTTCTTCCACTGCAAATCCGTTTGTTTGTTTGGAAACTGTGCTTGACTAGCTTATTAAAAATCTAGTAACAACTTGCATGTTTTTGTCACATGCTGTATGCATTGGGTTTTGAAGCTCTATCGAAATTAATGCGTGAAACCACTCTTCTCTGAATTTGTATCATTTTCTTGCTAAACAGAAGCTAATAAAGCTAGCTAGCAACATATTTTTTTTTTTTTATAATCCTGGCTCAATAATGTTATCTTGTTGCACTGTTGACTGCGAAAACAGAAAACCTATATGACGACACCTTCATTTTCGTTACGAAAACAGTGTTGAACAGTAACCAAAATATCAGGAATCACAAAAGTAAACAAATCCTAACAGTTTGTTTAATTTAATAAGGTTCCCAGTCATGCATGTGCAGTGAAGATGCAGTTGTTATCCGTGCACAATTTCCCTGTTTAGTTGGTCATTCATCTCACGCGTGGCTATTAACTACATATTAACTACTATTAACTATTGACTACTATAAGCACCGCCCGGTTCATAAGTATTTGGACAGTAGCGCAGTGGATTTGAAATGAAGAAATCGAGGCGTGATTGAAGTGTCAACGTTCAGCTTTAATTCAAGGGGTTTAACAAAAATATTGCGTTAACCGTTTAGGAATTACATTTTCACAGGCTCAAAAGGAACTGGACAATTGACCGATGAGCAGTTTCATGGCCGGGTGTGGCCTGTTTCATAGTTATTTCATGACAGCTTAAGGAGTCGATTCCAAGCGTTGAATTTGCATTTGATAGCTGTTTATGGAAAAACTCAACTCTAAACATTTATTTTTAGAGTATGCCAGAGCCATATCTCCCTGTAGTTCTCGCCTGGTTTCCCACTGAAGATAAGCAGGGTTGATCCTGGCCAGTACCTGGATGGGAGACCTCCTGGGGAAAACTAAGGTTGCTGCTGGAAGTGGTATTAGTGAGGCCAGCAGGGAGACATAATGCCCCAATATAGTGATGGGGACACTATACTGTAAAAACAGCACCATCATTCGGATGAGGTCCTTAAACCGAGGTCCTGACTCTCTGTGGTAAATAAAAATCCCAGGACACTTATTGTAAAAGAGTAGGGGTATAACAGCAGTGTTCTGGTGAAATTCTCCCTTTGGCCCTTCTCTATCATGGCCACCTAATAATCCCCATCTCTGAACTGACTACATCACTCTCTCCTCTCACTAATGTGTGGTGGGAGTTCTGGCACAATATGGCAATATAATATCATCCAGGTGGATGCTACACACTGGTGGGGGTTGAGGAGACCCCCCCATTCATACTATGTAAAGCGCTTTGAGTGTCTAGAAAAGTGCAATATAAATTTAAGGACTTATTGAACAGTTAATGCAATGTTTTTGTTAACTTCAAATCCATTGTGGTGGTGTACAGAGGATAAATGACACAGCGCGTCACTGTCCAAATACTTATGGACCTGACTGTAAGCCTTATGCTTTTCTTTTGTATGCACACCTGGTCTCTCATGTATGTCCAAATATCTGCCTATTATTTTCTAAGCAAACTGGCTCTGTCAGAGGATCAGTCACTCAACACATAAGGATCTATTACTTAAACTTCATCTTTTCAAATACTCATCACAATCCTTTATTTGCGATAGCAAAGCATGCTGTGACAGTGGCGTGTCCGTTTTTTAAAAATTTATTTAAATGTCCTCATGACATTGGGCCTTATTTATCAATCTTTTAGTACAGTTGAGTGTAAATGTCCAAACCAGACTAAATATTTAAAAGGCACGTGTCCACATGCGAATGGTCCTCCAGCTAGAGAGTATATGACGCATTACAGCTTGAGACAAACCAGATCCGTCACTTATCGGTCCCTCAGTGCTGGCTTTAATAAAGTGTTGCACAGGATTAAACGAAGATGCCCGAGTCCATCCTCCCTTTATACAGCAGCAGTCTTAATTCAATACAGGTCTTATTTGTCTTCTAATTTATGGATTTAATTGTGTTGGCTTGCTTTCCTTATTTTTTATCATATTTTATATTTCTATAGTTAAAGGCATTAATATGAAACGACTGGGTGTCAAAAGCTTCATTAGTGTTTTTTGTATAATTATATCATGTATAATGTAACAACACAAGCTATTTAAAACTTGACGGTGTAATCTGTATATAAATGTCAGTTGTCAATTTACACAAATTCAGGAGCAGGACTGGGACACAAACATTTTTCTGGAGTTATGGGTTTTTCATGAATACCCAGTTTCTTATGTAAATGCTTGTATGAAAGATTTATGAGTAAACCCATGCATATGGAATATGAATATTTTGTGGATTTTTAATTTTTTTTAATGCAAAACAGCTTTGTTTACAAACCGAAAGAGACAAAAGATGAAAGAGACATGAGTTTAAAGTCGGGGTCAGGATTGGGGTTGCTATACTGGTTTTTGAATTTAGAGGATTCTGCAGGTGACTGTGGTGTGTGTGTGTGTGTGTGTGTGTGTGTGGTTCTTTGTTTGACTTGAGCAGCTATCATAACCATGTTCCCTACCCGTTGCTTTAAGGCCTGTGTGTGCATCTCTACCATAATGGGACTCACCATTTACTCACCACACACTCTTACATACATACACAAACACCTGCTAGGATAAAAGTTAAACGCTATAAATATTACAACAAATCAGTTGGAGGAAACTTGTCAATGCATATACACTTCTTTTGTCCAGTTTTCCAGAATGATACAAATTGACAACCAAAACTGAAAAGATCAGACCTGTGAACAGATACGTAATTATGTTTTGTTTTGTTTTATCTTTCTCGTGTTGTACAGGTGATGAGCAGTCGCTTCCTGCCTTATGAGAGCATCCTCACTGATGCTGTGCTGAGTCTGGATGAGGACACGGTGCTCTCAACCACAGAGGTGTGTTGTTTTACCCCCCTCCATATTCTTGTCTTTGAGCAAGTGTATGGGGGTGTGTGTCTGTGTGCGAGTGTATGGGTGTGTGTGTCTGTGTGCAAGTGTATGGGGGTGTGTGTCTGTGTGCGAGTGTATGGGTGTGTGCGTCTGTGTGCGAGTGTATGGGTGTGTGCGTCTGTGTGCGAGTGTATGGGTGTGTGCGTCTGTGTGCGAGTGTATGGG
>JANDJT010000141.1:14262699-14289185 GCA_024331685.1 Stegophilus panzeri | reverse complement strand
AATAATAATAATAATAATAATAATAATAATAATGTGCATAAATCCCCTGTGATGCAACTAATCAGCTAACAACATATTAAAGAGTCAACTCATAAGAAATAATCCTCAATAGTCTTGCCTTGCTCAAGCACTGCTTTAAAAATAAACTGACCTTTATTGGCTTTTATCCAATTACTAAAACAAGCAGGGAGCTAAACAATTCCTTGCTAATTGTTTTTAGTCTGAAACACATAACGACACAGCAAATGCACACATGTTTCTCGGCCTTAAGCAGAGCATTTAAATTCTCAGACATCCTCACTTATACCCTGAACATGCTGTATGTTGTCTGTTTACCCACTACAAACCAATTAAGACAAGCTCAGCTCTGCACACATGGGAAACACAGGAAGTGGCTTGTTGTGGAAAGAGAGCGCCATACAAGTATACTGTAAGTATAAAGAACTGTGTGAATGTATGTGTGTGGGTTTGTGTTTGTATGAGAGAGAGAGAGAGAGAGCGAAAGAGAGAGAAATAGTTAGTGTGTGTGTGTGTGTGTGTGTGTGTGTGTGTAGTGAGACGAGCCAGCTCTCATTACAGCTGTGTGTGCATTTGTTTATCAGTCCCCACAACCCCAGCACTGCTCCAGTGATAAGAGCCACAGCGGCTGATGCCAAAACCCTGCTCATTATGTGCTCGCCACCCGTTCAGAGTCCTGTCTGAAATTACAAACATTCTCCTCTATAATATCTCACTTTCCCATTTGAATAAAGAGGACAGACACGGTAATTAACAGGGTATTAAAAAATCTGGGGGGAGGGAGGGGCATGGAGGGGGAGAGAGGAGAGCGGAGAGGAACGCCACAGAATTAATAAGAGCTGCGATCTCTCCAAGGCCTTTTTAATGGGCTGTGACAGGAATTTATTCACACTTAGAGAGATATTAAATCAAACGGCTTGCTCTGAAGAGAGACGGCCCGCCACCACAGCGTCAGCGAGCTTAGACCGCTGGGACACACACACACACACACACACACACACACTCAGGTTTGCTCTCTCTGAGATCAGGTGGTGTTATAAATTGTCTAGAGCACAATAATGAACTAATTCGCTGCTGTAGATTAGATCAGCTTTGCTTGTGTTCAGCGTTTTGCGAGGCTGTTCCTGTATTAACTCGCTGAGAAATTCAGGCGGCTCTTTTAGTTCAGACAAAGATGCATGTTCGCAATTAAGCTGCTGAGACCAGACAGGAAAAAATGCAACAAAGCAAATGGGCCGCACAAATCAGTGTCAGCTCCAACACAGCCAACGTAAAAGATGTGTACAGAAGCAGAGAAGTGTGTGAATATGTGAACAGTGATAAGGATGAAGGTCGCTCTACTACTCAGAGGACCGCAGAGCTATATTTCAGGTGACTTCTGACTAACAGCAATTACCCTAATCGACAGATAACAAGGACAGGGCCATCGTTCACAGCTCCCGAAAGGAGCACTGCACTATTATACATACTGCTGGACAACTCTCACAGCCCCCACACCCCTGAGTGCTCAGTAACTGGAATTAAACTTGGAAGACACTATACGATACTGCTGAAAATAAATAAATAAATAAATAAATAAATAAATAAATAAATAAATAAATAAGTAAGTAAGTCAGTGTGTGTGAAGATGGTGCGGAATAGACAGGCCAAACAGGTCTGGTCATTTTTTATTTTGTACCAGGCACTTCATATAATCTGTCACGATACCATATATAATCCTAACCCTGAGAAAATTTTCTCTCCACTGTTTGTAACATTTGATGTCCCTTGTGTGCGTCCTTGGAAATATTCCACCAATCCCATCTATCCATCCATTCCTTTCATGCTTGAAGGCACAGCTGAGGCAGATGCAGAGAAGTGCCTGACATCTGCTCCCCACATTTGGCTGTGACGCTGACCTCCCCCGAGTTCCACATCCCTTATTCCCACTGCACGTTGTCTGCATCAAACATGTCATTTGCAGCTGCTCGTTTGGTCAGCCCAAAGTTATTTACGAATGCAGCTCGTTTTAAATGAGAAACATGTCCGGGCAGAATACGGCACCGCACAAGATTACTTGTCCGGGCCACCGGGTCATACTGATTGATCTTGAGGTCCTACACAAAGGTTCTGGGATAAATTAGCCAGAAAAAAACAAATACATTTGTTTGGATTTCTGTGTGCATACTATGGCAAACATACTGCACTGACCTTGTTCACCTCAAGCACTTCTCTTCTCTCTTCGCTGGCTGAACGCATCTGACTGGCTACACGCTCGTCCAGTTTGGAGCTGTCGTCCTCCACATAGGGGATGAGTTGCTGCAACAGAGGCAAAAACAAACATCAGGGCATAGCTCTTAAAGACAAACCAGATAAGATTAAATATATGCAACTGTCTACGACCTTGTAATTTTTTCAACCATACTGCATAATGGAGAGACCATTCAGGGACGAATCAAATGAATGCAATCAAGCCTACAGACGCAATTGCAATGCTTTACATTTAGATAATGCACAGTCCTCAGAATGCTGACATACACATTTCGAGTAGTACATACTGGGAAACTGAACCAACAGTCACTAATATGTTGAATGCTTCAAATATAGGTTGTACAGTATGTAAAGATGGCATCAATCATCCATCCATCCATCCATTTTCTGTTCCGCTTATCCTACACAGGGTCGTGGGGGGAGCCTGGAGCCTATCCCAGGGAACTTGGGGCACAAGGCAGGGGACACCCTGGACAGGAGGCCAACCCATTACAGGGCACAATCACACACACATTCTCAAACTTCACCACAATTAGGAAATGCCACTCAGCCTACAACGCATGTGGAGGAAACCAGAGTACCTGGGAAAAAAACCCTGAAGCTCGGGGAGAACATACAGACTCCACGTACACGGGGCGGAGGCGGGTTTCAAACCCCCGACCCTGAAGGTGCGAGAAGAACGTGCTACACACTAAGCCAGAGAGCCTTATACTGGTATTGAGCCAATATCATCAACAAAATAATGCTGAGGAGGATATCTGACATGACATTGTTATAACATGCTATTTATTCTTTTATATAATTTAGAAGTTATATACACAAATGTTTTATTTCATTTCTGCTCTTAACAAGTGTTATGCTGGAATTACAGTTATTCCCTGTAAAATGATGATATATCATCACTACTGTGATCAATTACACATTTTTATGAGATACTGTGGACATCATGACGTGGATATCTATATATTGTGATTTCTTTTATTTGACATTTTTAAATGTTTTTTTTTTTTTTTTTTAATAAAGACAAACTGACTGAAGGCAGCTGATGCTATGTTAAAATTTTGTTGTTAATGTTTTGAGTTGTAAAATGTTTATTTTATTCTCCTTTTCCGAGTTAAATATTTATTTATTTATTTTAAAAGCATTTTAATAGAAAAAAAAAAAAAAAACATAAATCACGTTTTCTAGATATTAAATTTTTTTAATGGAACACTAATGTACTGCTGGCAGATTGTAAGCAATATTGTGATACATATCGTGTCTCATAGAACTGACTTCGAGAACTGAAATATGATTTTTTTTGTCATATCATCATACCCTCAGTTCTTTTTTTTTTTTATATATATTGTCAAAGTCTGTACACATTTGCACTGTGATGTTGATGGTCATGCATTTCTTCTTGTAGAGTAGTAGAGTGCTTGAAAGTTCGACTATGGTCATTCTTCTTTAGATGCCCATCTTAAGTGAAGCGCTTCAGTTAATAATCACTTATCTTAAAGCTTAATATTAAAACATAGCTGATACGCAAGGTTTCAGTATGGGTGTGGGGAATGAAAAAAAATGGTATTGTGCCATCTCTGGGTAAATGTTTCCTTATCCAGATGTAGAAAAGAACGAGGGAAAAGAATTACTTGTGATTACTTATCACAGATCAGACCAAATTGTTGGTTAAGTAATGGTTAAGTCATTAGCATTTATTGTTGGTTAAGTCATTAGCATTTAGAAGTGCTTTCCAAATAACAATCGCTTCACAAACATCAAATTTCATAAACGAACGATATACAGTCTCGCCAGAAATTACTTCAGATTTCAATGTTTATGCTGTCGTTCTTGGATTTTAGCAGCTGTACTGTTAAACTGTCAAGCTGTCACTGAGTTTCGACTTTCAACTCTCCATCATCAGGCAGGATTTTCTTGGTTGAAAGAAAACATGCATCCATTATTTTTGCCATTTCTACCATAACCGGGTAAGAATGTTCAAAGTGCTGGACATTTTCCATTACCTAAAAAAAGCTAAAGTAAAAAATAGTGTTATTATATGAACATGGTCTGTGTGCCACCACTTTCTTGTCTGGTATGTCTGATCGTATTTGTTTGCCCTGGCACCTTCAAATAATTCATCTTCTCTGATACTTTACTGTAGTCCTTGGAGTGAGCCCCAGCATGTCCACTGTGCTTCACACATCTCCCTTATTACTCTGCTCCATCCACAGTGCTTGCTTCAATCAGTTCCACATCACTTCTAATAATTCAGTCTTTTTTTATTTATTTTTTTGTAAACACTTCCATCCTGAAACAACCTTGATGAATTATCAGTGTAGTATTTTGTAGTCGGTCACCTCAGCTTAAATCACACTGACACCTGCTGGTGCACAGAATCAAAGAAGTAACCTGATATCATGCCGGCTATGAAAGCTGTCCTAAGTCTGTCCTTCCATACTGATTTAGGATCAGCTGGAACAAACAGACTGTTTGTCCTTCAAATGAAAAAATACATATATACTTCCATAGTCAACAATTTTCTTCTAGCAAATTCAAGTAACCCATAAGATCCATGAAGTCAGATAAGACATCAGAGGAAATAACTGTATTCAATTTCAACCAACTGTACTAGTATTCTTGAGTCTTAAGGCATGCTTTAGTTTACATGTTCCTACACGTCAGCAGCACGATCGGTTTTTTTAATCTGAGCGGTCAATGTGCATTATGTTCGGCTCGGGCAGGAGTTCGGGCTGTAACATGAATGACAGGTTAATATTAATGTCCTACTTTGTCATATTAAAAACAAAAAACAAAAAATCTGGTGATTCAAACTTCTGCGTATATATATATATATATATATATATTATATAGATACTTAAAGGTCTTATAGCTTTTGTTCCATTACGTCCTGGTCATACAACAAATACTGGACAACGAAGCAGCCTTTAAAAGGCAGCACTCCATTTATTGTCCATTCATCATTCATTCATTTATCTTCACTAACCACTTTATCCTGGAGTCTATCCCAGGATTACTAGGAATACTAGTCTATGCCAAAAATACATTCACATGTAGGGACATTAGCATAGCCAGTCCACCGACTGGTTTTTGGGAGGTGAGAGGAGGAAACCTAAGAACCGAGAGGAAACCCACACGGACAGAGGGAGAACACAGAAAACTCCTCGTAGAGAGTACCCCAAGGTCAGGATCAAACCGGGAACCGTGGAGCTGTGAGGCACCAACATACTACAGTGCGCCACAGTGTCGACCCTCCACTCGTTTTATGGATGACAAATTCAAGCCTAGCAACAAGCTTTTGGCAAAAAAATAACCCCATAAGAGTTTTCATGATAAGTGTTCTGGTAGCAGCAGGGGTGAGAGTGGGAGAAAAGCAACGGCACGTTACTCATACTTTGGACAATGAGGGATGATGTGGTTTGCTGCTTGACAGAAAAGAATGACTCAAAGAGGTCCACTCATTTTCTTTACTTTGAGGGAGAAAAAACAGATGGAAAAAGTGAAGTGGTAAATGAAATGACATTGGCTCTTTTCGACTGCGCAGGAAATTCCAGGGCGCTGAGGAGCGGGGGACTACTCGCTGTGGAAAACGCTGACGCAAGCGACTGTGCCAGCTGTTCGTACTGCGGCCTGCATCTCATTAGAGCGGTGATGAGGTAATGCCACTGACTCCATTAGCCCACTTCCTGTTTGGAGAGCTAGCTTCAGAAGAACGTACAGAGCACATGACGTCAAACTGTAGAAGCTTGGCCAATGTAAACATTCTCACAAAAGCAGGGAGGCTTTTTGGCTATACATGTTTAAACATACTGTTAAAAATGACCATTCAAAGCTGTTACTCTTCTAATGCTTTTCCTTGTCTGGATCTGGGAAGACTACTCTATACGTCTCATAAATGCTCTTCTGGAAAGTGATGTTTTAGAGTGGGGTAAGAGTACAAGTCTAAAGGGAACAATTACAAGCAATAATATTACTACAAAATGCCCACTATGTTGACAGTAAGGAGCTGGATTTATGGGGAGAGACATTTGGTTTTCACCAAAGTGGGGGGTTTTTTTTCTACATCTTTCCGGGCAGTGCATTTCTGTGATTTGCAGAACAAGGATATGAAACCAGAATTCAGAATTAATGACTGACAAACAATTCAGTAGTGAACAAGTGTAAGAGTAGATGAATAAACCTCATACCAAATGATTAATGTGCAAAAACTCTGCTTTAGCCAAGTCAACAGCACAGCATGAACAGCGATCACCAATAGGACCACCAATAAGTTTTAAAGGAAAAATCCTGTTTTGCTCTATTTTCTTCTTTCATCTATTTTCATGCTGGTTAATGCTTTCGTATATTACCCACAATGCCATTTGACTGCCTGCTGATAGTGGTGCCAGTGAGAATTCCATCCATCCATTTTCCATACCACTTATCCTACACAGGGTCACAGGGGATCCAGGAGACTATCCCACTCGGGGAACTCGGGGCATAAGGCGGGGGACACCCTGGACGGGGTGCCAACACATCGCAGGGCATAATCACACACACATTCACACACCTATTCACACACTATGGACAATTTGGAAATGCAAATCAACCTACAACGCATGTCTTTGGACTGGGGGAGGAAACCGGAGTACCGGAGTACCGGATTTGAACCCCCAAACCTAGAGGTGCGAGTCAAACGTGCTACCCACTAAGCCACCCATGTGCCGCCCCCCCGGGGGGAATTCATCTCTACAAAGAAACCGATGCAGCAGCACTTTTGTCCTTTAGTCTGTCCAGGTCTCTCTCCTCCACATCTGTACACTCTGCTGAAACAGATCAAGTTTCAAAACGTCACAATTCAATGCTAATGCCACAATCAACGACGCCCTGCTTATCATCTTGTACATCGCCAACTAGCCGAGCCGAGCCTCTGCCGCAACTGTCATATAGCTGCACTGCGTTTTTGTTGTCTCCGCTACTGATGTTGAACGTTCCTGTAAATTGATGAGAAACTAACAGTGAAATGGACCACTTAGCACTGCTCTGTGGCTTGTGGGCAGACCACTATGGCTGAAACTACTGAGTTTGTACACAGATATTTGTGAGAGTCCCTGACTGAGAGGATAAAGTTGTAATTATTAATAATTTCAACTCTAACTTTATCAAGACAAATAAGCTAATCTAATTTAAACTGCATTCACTGATGCAATTCTCGAGGAGCCATGAAGCCAGCAGATTTCTAGACTTATTTATTTATTTATATGTGTATATTTTTTTTGGATCTGTACTACATGCTTTTTGTGCTGCTATGACCTGGTACTGTGTAAAGAAGAAAAATGTGAAAATGGGTGGTAACCTCAGGAGGAATGGGCTCCAGACCAGCACAGTTCTCGGTGCATTTGTCATAGACCAGGCGCAGTTTGCGGAAGAGGACAGACAGCATGCGCAGGTGCTCCTGCAGCTTCCCCAGTCGGTCCTGATGTGTGTTAGGATGGTACGTGACCCCGTTCGGTAGCTGTGGCAGAAACGTGGACAGGCAAAAAAAAAAAGACGAGCAGACATAAGAACAACATTTGGATATATATGATAAATGGCCAATAAATGAGCTGATAATAAAGTTTCACAGACTCCTCCACATTAGAAATCACACTGATAAAGCACTTTCATCAATCACAAGTGCGTCAATCAGAAAGTGGTTTTTATTTTTATTTACTTGTGTTCAAGTTAAATACTTATAAGTAGAATTTTTTTAGTTATTCTAAGACTGCTATTTATTTGAGTTTAATTTGATTAGTAAAGCCCTTTTTAATTACTGGGATTTTTGCATTCGAGTGCACGCTAGGTCTTTGTTGGTGCTATATTTTTGTGCCGTAAAACCATGCAGGTGTGTGTCTGTGTGTACTCAGCTGAATTTTAAAGTCATAAAAATAACAACCCAATACAAACCTGAACTAAATAAATGGGCACAAACTGCCTGACTCGCACAGTCTCTACCTCCAGGGCATTCTTCCTTATTCACACTCACCTGCATGTTTCTAAGCAGCTGAAAGATCTCCATGGTTCTTAAAACTATGTCCTGCACGGTTTCCTGTCCAATGCGACACAGTGAGGCTGTGTTTACATCCCGGGCTGCTTGCGCCTGCTGCGCAGGAAACTGGCCAAGTGGTGGGGTTGTCATGAGGTCAGAAGAGGGGGAGAGGCACTGGGGCAGGTGGCTACTTTGTGTCACACAGTGGCATGCCTACAACACAGACACAAGACAGAGCTGAATAAGTGTGCTACAACGGATTTGTGTATCCCCTCCAGGGTGTATTCCTGCCTCTGACCAGGATAAAGCACTTACAAAGGATGACAAAGAAGACAATGGACGTATTTGGTTACCGAGCTCCACACTTCATTCAGCATATCACATTTCAGTATCTAAACATCAGAAGTGAATCACAATCCTCAAGCTTCTTAAAGCTACTACCCTATGTTACATCTTCCCAGGCTTGCTCCTTAAGGGGCTATGGTTTGCGTCAGGGCTTCTCAGACATTTTGCAGCCAGGGACCCTTTCCAGAGTAAAAGAATTTCTAAGGACCTTCTTATGATCACGTCACAAATGTAACTCTAAGAACAGCAATGCAAATATGTTGCATCATGTTTATTTATTCCTATATATACACACATCACAGACCCCCCACTTTCAGAAACATGGGTCTATGTTACTATTATTCACACAAATCTAAACCAAATCTGAGCCTGGATTTAGGGCAAAGATGACACGTGTTTTACTTTCTGCAGTATCATGTACTGAAGCCAATCATGCGACACATCTTGACAGGGGAACAGAAGATATTTTGACCTTTCGTTCCACGCCTATTCTGTCAAATTTGTGTCCTGCTCTAAGATTGTCTAGTCCTGGATTCTCACAGACTGGACAGTTATGAATCAATCCAATTACAATAGCATGCACTGAACACTAGGTCTTGAGAAGAATATATTTTGTTAAGCATTTATAGAAGTTCATTGGTCATCATTAAAATCTGTTTTTTAAGCAATGCTGCTGAGCCCGACACACTCATGATATGCTGCCATGTCACTGAATCAGTGTCACCGATACTGTGAGAACTGTCAACCATCCAAATAATATCTAGTCAGTCAGAGTAGTGCAAATTGTGTACAGCAGTACCTACCTTTATGGTGGATTAAAGAGTTAATGGATATAAATATAGTCTACAGCAATGTTAACTCCCTGTGTGTGAGGAGTTTGCATGTTCTCCCTGTGCTTTGAGTGTTCTGGTACTACGGTATTCCTCCAGTCCAAAGACACGCACTGTAGCTTGAGTGGCATTTCCAAATAGTCCGTAGTGTGCGAGTGTGTGTGTGATTGTGCCTTGCAATGGGTTGGCACCCCGTCCAGAGTGTCCCTATGCCTTGTGCCCTGAGTTTCCTGGGATAGGATCCAGGCTCCCACGTGACCCTGTGTAGAATAAGTGGTACAGAAAATGGATGGATGGATGGGTTCCTGAGTTTTCGGACACTCTGTAGGAGATCCTAATAAAGTGTATGCACAGAAATCGGTAAGAGATACACAGCTCCAGGGTCCCCGGGTTTGAGCCGGAGCTTCGGTTACTGCCTTTGTGGAGTGGGTATTGTCTACGTTCGCTGGTTTCCTCCTACCTCCCAAAAACATGCTGGGAGGTGGATTGATGACTCTAAATTGCCCCGAGTTGTGAATGTGTGTGTGCGTGGTGTCCTGTGTTGGATTGGTGTTCTACCCAAAGTGCATTCCTGCCTTATGCTCAGTGTTCCTGGGATAGGGCCCAGTCTTGATCAACTGCAACCCTGACCAGGATAAAGCTCTTACTGAAGATGGATGGATGGATGGATGGATGGACCGCTTGAGCACCGTTACTGATCTGTCCCATCAGGGGGTTACCTTATGAGCTATTCAACCAATCAGAGTGCAGAAGGCGGGGTTAATAGGAATATGGCTGGGAGACAAATAACCGGTCTGGTCTCAGTATAACTAACTAACGGTTCACTTGTAGGTACACCTTACGTGAATAATAAACTATTCTAGATAAACAGGTAGACACACTAATTCTATTTTGTCAAGCCAAATCGGGACGGTTTACAAACTAACTAGTTTCTGTTATAAAACAGTAATTACTGATGTGAAACAGCACCTTCCAGGTTAGAGTAAACATTACCAGCTGGTCATTGCCTTATTGGCTAACTAGGTTAGCTAACACAACTGGTTACAGAAAACTCTCCAAGAGTAAAAGGCGCAAAATGTCAAAGCAAGGCTGTGCGATAAGACAGCGGTCCTGTGCTACATTTCAAACCAAAGTTCTTTGCTATTTTTCAAATGTTTTACTTATGTACAGTTACCTGTAATGCTACTTCTATGTGGACTGTTGACAAAATGTCATTCCTCTTTGGTGTGTCGAGATCTCGGCTGCTCTTCGGTCAGTTATCGCGAGACTTCATGTACTTTACCGTAAAGTACATAAAGAAGGCTCATTATATTAATTTTACTGCGGCAAGAGAATTTATTTTTACCCATATAATCTAAAGTTAACACGAAATGCTTTCGCACTTCTTTCTTTAGCAGAAAATATGATAAGAATATGATAAATAACCGATTTGATTCCAAGAGTTCTTGTTACAGTTTGGAAAATTGGGCTTGTTTACTATTATTACTAGTTTATTAATAACTATAGAATTTCAAGAGCTGCTTAGGTGATACACTCTGTCATATTTCTGTATTGTTGGATTACCTCCACACAGGGGAAATTTCATTTAGTATTTAAAAGGTTCTGTTGCTGCTGCTGTTGTTGTTGTTGTTGTTGTCGATTTTGACTGGAATTAAAACAACACAACACTAAAGTAAACATCTTTCCAGAGTTAAAGAATCCTCTATAACACTCAGACATTCACTTAGTATTTGGGGTTTTGTTTTGTTTATTATTGTTGTTGTTGTTGTTGTTGTTGTTGTTGTTTTAAGTGCCTGATGCACATCCTACACATCATCCTTCAGAAAGCGCACACACAAGTCCATTAAGCTGCAGAGAAGCTCCCATCCCTGCCAGGCTTTGTTTGTGTTTATTTGAGCTGACTCACTTGGAGACTATAAATGCATTAAATCAACAATTAGATGCACTTACTGAGATACCATCATGATTGTGAGAGGGTTTGACTCTCGGTCTGATGGGTATTCCTTTTAGTGTTTTATGAAGCTGTCCAGAGAGAGATGGGGATATGAGGTTCTTTATGTCTGCTTCTGCTGATTCTTCACCTTACTATTATTATTATTAGTAGGAGCAGTAGTTGTAGTAGTAGTAGTAGTATTTGTTGTTGTTGTAGTAATAGCAGTAGTGGTAGTTGTTGTAGTATTAGTCATAGTAATAGTAGTCGTAATAGTAATAGTAGTAGTACTACTTCCGGAACCTAATAGTTATTAGAGCTATATATCAGTGTCACACACAGTGGCTAGTCAGAGAGAAGTGCTAGCATTAAACCATGAGTAATATGAGTGAAAACATATTGACATGCTCTGTTTGTGTTACTCTGCAACATTTCTGGAAAAATGCTATACCTCTTGTACAATTTCTGCTCTTTTTAATTGACACAGTGAATAATCAACACAACATAACATATAAAAGCATGTTGTGACAAGAATATTGCATGTAAAGATGTTTCACATGATCAAAAGTCATTTGTACGTTATCTGAATAAAATGCATTTAATTTTCTTAAAGCGTTCATAAATTATATATATTTTATGCTGATATTCTGTTCTAGTGAAAAAACAACATTATAACACATGGTAATTCGAGTGCAGTACAAATAAAAATACACAGAAACCTTTAAGTAGGTTTAGTAGTCACCTTCCTCTTTCAACCCCATGTGACTTCCCGTGATTCCTCTCCCCACGGGTAAAACTAACCAAACAACAAAGAGGTCCAAGACTTAGTAGTACGCACTGAAATACTGCATTACAGTAAGACTTTCATTTAGGTCCTTGACATTAATACTGTTGTCTTGGCCTGCTTATTGGGGTTGTGGGGACGTTGTGTGGATGTGGAGGCGTCAGTGTTTGGGGTCCTGACAAAGGCTGCAGTCTGGTCTCTGGTCGGATTGCTGCTCCAGCTGGATGGTGACAGAGTGGAAGCTGTATGTGGTGAAGCAGGACTGGGTCGTCTCTCTGAGCACCAGCTGAGGCTCTGCAGAGTCATCTGAGAAGACAGTGATTATTACTTTAACTTATTGGGAATGGTGACACAAGTCAATGTGAACCAGTTTATTCATGTACACATATTCTATATGGCGTAAAGTTTGTGGACAAAATTCTGGAAATGTATCGATCATTGGTTATTTTAAAGAAAATTCCCAAACTCTGAAGATCCATCTGAGCATCCGTTCCATCTGAACAAACATCTGAGCACCATTAAATTCATTATGTTAAAAAAAAAATAAAAAAAACCCTGAAAGAATACGGCACAACTGTGACTCTGCTTATAGGAGACCATCCACTAAAGGTTACCAAAACTCTGAAGGAACTAAAGAGATCCATATCACAGATGGCAGAAGCTGTTCACAGGACAATCATAGCCCAGACAATCCACATAGGTGGGCCTTATGTAAGAGTGGTGAGAAGAAGAAAAAATTATTGAAAAAAAAATCTATATGAAATCACTCAAAGTTTGCTTAAATTTGGAGTTTGAGCAAACGTGGAAAAATATTCCCTTGTCTGATGAGGACACAATAAAACTGTTTGGCTATTTGATGTTAAACCTTTCACTGAAACCAGCGCCACTCATCACCTGGAAAACACCATCATGTTCACCGCATCATGTTTGAAACTAACAGGCAAATATTAGGGCATGTCTAATTAGGGCATGACAGAATAAAGGCTTAATTGTAACATTTTATAACCTGGTGCATTAATAAAGAAATCAATTATTGTGGTGCATTCACAGGTATACATGTATCAAGGATTTTAACATTGATCAGATTTTACTTGATCTGATTTTACTTGGAACACGTAATGCTTCTGTGTAAAAAAAAAAAAAAAAAAAAAAGCTACTGTATTTCTCACCTATAGCCACGTGCGCAGAGAGAACAGCCTGGTTCATGGTCAGAGCCCAGATGTGGAGGTTGTGCACTGCTGTCACACCCTTAATGGAGAGCAGCCTCTCTCTCACCTCCATATAGTCCACACCTGCCGGTGTGCCTGCATGAGATATACACAAATATCTAAATATATGATGTCTCTTGTATTATAATCATATGTATAATCTTGCTATAACCAAATGTATAATCATATCAGTTATAATAATTAGGACACATGAGAGTGACACAATACACTGAAAAACTGTTCAAATGGACCATGATTACTGTTTACGACTGAAAAGTCCTGTACAAAAACTTCTTCTGAACATCACATTTATTTCCATTTGTAAGTTTATAATCAAGCTCTGATAGCCTCATGGACATACCTTCCATTAAGACCACCAGAATGTCTCTCATGATGGTGATTGTGGTGCCCAGGACAAACAGAGAGAACAGGAAGGTGCAGATAGGATCTGCAATTTTGTACTCTGGCTGCAAGATATAAGGTTATAGGTCCATTAGAAATACATTCCCTATTATTAGGCCTTTTTTACTAGTGTGCTACTTTCAAATTCAAGGCTGAATACGCTTAGTATGACCTCTTACCCTGAAGAAGATGACGAGAGCGCTAACAAGGACACTGACGCTCTGCAGAAGGTCTCCGATCACATGCACAAAGGCAGCTCTCACACTGGCATTTCCCTGTGTCTTCTTCCTGTGCTCTTGATTTTCTAGACTGTGGTAGTTAGCACTAGTATGGCTATGATTTTTCTTCTTTCCATGGCTGTGGCCATGACCGTGAGAACTAAGCCCACCATGACTGTGACCATGCCCTGACTGGTACAAGGTGAATGCCATTCTACGTGTGATATAGGAAAAAGGAGTGTTATGGCCCGTTCATTCAACATAAATGAAAAGGTTGTTGTTGTTTTTTTTACACCTATTAGGAGCAGAAGAACGGGAGTCTACGTACATGATGTTGGCTATGACAGCACAGCCAGAGGTGATGAGCATTAAAGTGCCCTCAATCTCGAAGTCATCACTGATGAGACGTTCTACTGCCAGGTACACCAACACACCAGTCACCAACCAGATTGTGAAGATAGACAGGAGAGCACCGAGGATCTCTGAGAATACAATAAAATCATTCAGTGGTACAGTAGCATGATGATGATGATGATGATGAGGATTATAATAACATACCTGCACGATGCCATCCATAGTTGAGAGTGTGTGTAGCAGGCCTGGATGATAGCCACAGAGAGCACAGGCTAATCAGGAAACTTGTGAAATCTACCAGAAGGTGGGCAGCATCCGTCATCACTGCCAGACTGCCAGCGAAATACCCACCTGTTAACACAACCACCCAAAATGACATAGCAGGCTAGGGCAAATGATACAGGGCTTAGGGCATAATGCATAGGATACAGCAGGCTATCACCATTTTCTTCATAGCAAAAAAAGCCTAAAAGTCCAACAAGCATACCCAAGATTTCTCCCACCATGAAGACCAGACAAACAGCTGAGACAATGTAGAGACGTTTCCTCGCCAGTTTTTTCTCCTGTTCCCTGTCCTCAAGAGCACGGCTGCTGTCATGACAGTGCTTACTGTCCTTCTCTAGATTGGACATACTAGAAATGACAGAGAAACAAACAATAGGTGACACACTATAAAAGATATATACTGTAATAAATATAGTTTGAAGACACAACACCAGGAGAGCCAATGGTGCTCTAGTCCATATCGCCTGATATCACTCAGGTTAGTCCATCTATACCAAAGTGTTGTTAAATTCTCAAATTCAATTGTTCAGAAAGTATTTATTCAGTAGGATTAAAAATCATCTGTCTGTAAGGAAATGTTTAGTTAACATTAATGGGAGGAGTCTCAGGTGCAATAGCAATAGTGTAATAGTCAGCAGGTATTCAGCTCTATTAGCTTTCAGGACAGAGGACTTTGCAGTTATAACAGCAGATCTCACACTCAGCAACTGGACAATGATTAGAATTTTTAGATTACTAATGAACATCATATTTTTTTTAACCATTTGTTGTGAAAGTCAAACAACTATGAAGCAAGTTAGTTCTCTCTTATTTTCTCTCTATTGAAAAAAAAAAAAAAAAAAAAACATTGGTTGTCATGTCCAGAAGAAACCAGAAAGTCCTCTCTGATGGCAGAAAACTTACTCTTAATAAATGTCAATAACTGAGATTCCTTCCATAAATGTTCAATGAACGTCTCCTTACAGAAGACTGAAGGAGACCGCGTCCTATTTTAATATCCTAGTCATACAACGACTAGACATTTTCTTGTGTTAAATAATTTTTTAAAATGTTTTTAATGTTTTTTATTAGTCTTAGATTGTGTGGAGCGTCTGCCATACATGTGCCAGTGAATGACTTGTGATTTTAGAAATGATAATGTATTAAAACAGGTGCATTAATAAAAACATATCATTTGCCTCTGAGAGTTAATTATTGTCAGAGCGGTGCTGTTAGAGAAAATTAATCAACACCTTCTAACCAATCAGATTTGACAATTCAACAGCACTGAAGTATAATGCTTATTTATTCATTTTATAATCGTGGTTGAGGTCAAAATGACTCATTTTTTATAAAATGTTTCATTAAAAGTGGAACAATGGTATGATAAAACTTTCCAGTTTTTATGTAGACTGACCGCAAGCTTTAAAAAATAAAAGTGCAATGTAAGGTAAATATTCCTTATTCAGTGTTATTGAAAGGATTAGGGTTTATAGAACAGAGAGTCAGATTAGATTAGAGATTACAGATCTGTAAATAACAAACCTTCTTCTGAGATATTAAATGGATTTGTGCCTGTTGGCCATTGCGTTTTTGGGTTTTTTTTTTTTTTTTTTTTTTTTTTAGTATCAGCTCGTCAGAAGAAGCCTGGCATTTACACTGTTTCATAACACTTCATATCTCATCTGAAACTGTAGCTCATGTTATCACTTTGCCATTAATAAAACCAGATCTACTTATCTTGATTTTTTTTTTTTTTTAATTAGATTTAGGTTAATGAACCAGATATCAGAATACGAATGTGCTTATAGTTAAATAGGCTCAGTATTTGTGTAGTACTTACTATTTCAGCATATCCAGAGTATTTCACTTAGACTTATACCTCAATTTAATACATTTTTCAATGCCCAATTAGCCTTGCAACTCAATCGGATCTCACACAGAATTAGTGTAGAGAGATGATAGGATTTCAACATTTTGCGATCGCAGAAATGAAAGCAAAATCAAGTAAACTCCGCAATATTCGGAGGAGCTTGCAATTTTTCAAAATTACCGCAGATTTTCTGCACATTTGGGCCAAGATGCGTCGTGTGACGTCATCACAACGCGCTTTAGCCAAAACCCTCTTCGATTCACGTGCGTCGAACATAAGTACAGCTAAAAGGTCTCATTTACCAACAGATATCACTGCGAAAGACAGTACAAAAACAATTCCGTGCAACTGCGATTTTGCCAATTCAAGTAGTTTTCAACAAAAAAGAAAAAAAAAAACCTCAACAACAACAACAACAAAAAAAAAAGCCGCAGCAAAATCAAGCATTTTTGGATGCAACAATCACAAAAAAAAAAAAAAAAAAAAAAACCTCCCGTAGGCTACAGACTGTTATACACATAGAAGTCAGAAAAGATAATCTTATAAATCCTGAATAATTACGTTTAGGACAAAAAATGTCTGCATTCCTGATATTTAATGGCCCAGAACATTTTGACCTCAAATGTAGGCAAGCAGATCATATCTGTCGTTGATTATTAGTGATCATTTACTTTTGTAGTAGTGATGGGGATGTTCTTGAGAAACAGGATGGATGGGTTGAATGTGAAACTTCACAGGGTTTGACTCACTTCCCTACAGTATTCACCTGGCTGAATAACAGGAATAAATGATCAGACACCTTGCCCTATTTTCAGAATAATCACCCGTATCTCTGTGTCTGTCTCTCTCGGGCTGGAGAGGTGTGAAAATATCCTATAAAAATAGGCCTATTTGACACACAGCAGGGTTTAGTCACAAAAACGGCTACTCTGTCTGCCTCGATTGTGAAAAGTGAAAAGTGCGCTCAGGTTAGGGCTGGTAAACAGCTCCAAATTTCAACACACACACACACTCTTAACAAAAGAAAAAGAGGACATGCTTTTAAGATGGTGTTGATGGTGGGGTTTTTTTGTTTGTTTGTTTGTTTGTTTGTTTGTTTGTTTGTTTTTAGAAATTTTTCAGGTTGTCTCATCAGAAGAACATGTAAAAGTGTAACCTTGTTGGAGAGGTTAACGTTACATTCGACAAAAACCAAACAAAACTGAAGTCCAAACTGAGCTAAATTCTGAGTTCAAATACAACTAAATGAATATCTTCTTCTAAAAAGGGGGATCGTGTCAGGATATACAAGTGATTTCTGATTAAATGGAATTAAGGATTTTTTTTAGGAGGAGGACTTGAACATCCTGGCATAAATACTTAGTGTGTGTGTATGTGTATGTGTGTGTGTGTGTGTGGATTTAACCTAACACATGACTAGCTGCTCTCTTCCCTGGGGTGATGGGTCTTTTGACATTTGCACACCGCTAAAAAAAAAAAAAAAAAAAAAAGGCTCGTGTGTAAAAGCCTGAAGCCCCCGACCCTCCTCCCCAATTACTTTAGACAATGAAATACATACTTTAGGTTAATTTACCAAATAAACCAACGAATCAGGATACAAACTAAAACACAAGAGCAACTGCATTGAATTAGTTGGATTTAATCCCAAAAAGTGAGATTGTACGCATGCAGTGTATACTTTACCTTTCCCGTGTTACAGTGTATAACTTGGCAGCCTTGTCCATGATTAACTGCTGTTTTTCCGGATCGTTCTTCTGGAACATGATTAAGATTGATCAGATTATAGCCTTGACTCAGATTTAGGTCTAGTTTACTGTTAGATACGTTTCTCAAGAAAGGAAAACAAAAATAAATAAATAAATAAATAAATAAATAAGAACTTTTTTTTTCGTCTGTTGTTGCGAAGAGCATGCGGCGTGTGTGTGAGAGTGTGTGTGCTCCGTTCGTAGCATCCTCAGTTATTGGGAGTGTGTACATGCTGTGTGAAGCCGTGTGAATGTGTGAACCGTGTGCAAATAATCAGGGTGCTCTCAGCACCACTGCAGTGTCACTGTGCGGGGTGAAAAAACTGCCCCAGCGCAAAACACCCCACCTGATCTGATCACACACACACACACACACACACACTGCCTGCAAATCACCCCCACTTGATCTGATCACACGCACTGCGCGCACACACACACACGCATACGCACGCGCTCACACACACACAAACACACATACATACACACACACACATATACACACAGCCCTCAAAACACCCCACCTGATCTGATCAAACACACACACACACACACATACAGCCCTCAAAACACCCCACCTGATCTGATCACACACACACACACACACACACACACAGCCCTCAAAACACCCCCCCCCCCCCCCCCCCCCCCCCATGTGCTAACAACTAAACCTCTGTGCCCAAAAAAAGCTTCATATATTAAGGATTAATGTACATACATTTTAAGATCTGATGCACATTAAAAAGGCATTACATTGTGTGCTTTTAAGTTATTCTGTCTTGAATTTATTCTTTACTGGTAAGGCAGGATTCTGACTTTTATCTACTTGATTCAGTTGGATCGAGATTCCTACCACTAGAATTGTTGTATTGTATAGTATTGTTGATTCTGTAGTGTTGCTTGAAGTGTCTGTTGGTCTATGCTAAATAGTTCTCTTAGGTGGTTAATCAAGAGTAGTTTCAGTCTCCCTTAAGGTGTGAATTGTGGGCAGGACTTATTAAGAAGGTTATTGGTTAGAAGTGTAAATGTAAATAAAATATCAAGTTTAGCAGTGTTTATTTCTTCCTGTTCAGTTAAGTGTTACCAGTTCACTCTCAGCCCTATTTTCACTAACTTCACTCCCGACTAGGCTGCAGACATGTGCCTCAAACATATTTCTGTGGTCACCTCTTACAGACCCAGAAACTCTCATCCACAAACAAGAAGCCAAACTACCAGTAACCTCATCAACCCTCCTCTGTTGTCTCAAACAGCTGTGGTAGGTGGGCTCTGGAATTGCCAGTCTGATTTCATCTCAGCTTTATCTTCCCATTACTCTGTTGACTTTCTGCCACTAACTGAGACCTGGAAATCTCCACAGGACTCCGCTACACTGGCTGCTCTGTCCTCTGCTTATTTGTTCTCTCGCACTCATTGAGAAACTGGCAGGGGCAGTGGTACAGGTCTGTTGTTGTCGCGGAGATGGTGCTTCACACCTCTCTCCCTGTCTCATCTCAACATCTCATCCTTCAAATTCCATGCAGCTACAGTTTCCTCCCCGATCAACCTTCTCATCATTGTCATCTACCACCATCCTGGTCCCCCAGGAGATTTTCTTGAATAAATGGACATGCTCCTCAGTCTTTTCCCTACCGAAAGCACCCCTCTTGCTGTCCTTGGAGACTTTAAGCTCTCCTCCGACAAGCTCCAGTCATCTTGCCTTCTCCCTTTTCTGCATTCCTTCTCCTTGACATTCAACAGCTACCCTCCCACACACAAGGGGAAAAAATGTCCTGGACCTGGTCTTCAGCTGCCCCTCTCCAGCTACAGACATCAATGCTACCCCACTCCATTCCTCCGATCATCACTTGATATCCTTCACCATCACCCTGCCTATCCTACCTAAAACCAGCTATTAATACTTCTCTCCCACCCATCAAAACCTCCACTCTATCTCTCCTCCCTACCATTGGAGTTAGCCACAGACACTTTCCTCTCCTTACTTTCTTCATCCAAGGACCTCTTCTGCCCTCTATCTTCTAAACCCAGGAAGATCTCTTGCCCTGTTCCTTGGCTATCGGTTGTTTTATGCAGCAATCAGAGAGAACTAAGAACAGCAGAGAGAAAGTGAAAGAAATGAATCAGGATACAAACTGATACACAGATCTCGCCTCTTACCACGCTCTCCTGTGCAAATTCTCATCTGAAGTGACTTCTGCTAAGACTACCTTTTACAAGGAAAAGCTGGAATCTTCTGCATAACGTCCTTGCAAGCCCACAACATCTTTTCTTCACTACTCACCGGCTCCTCCTACTCCATCATCACTGAATACTGAAGACTTTGCCACCTTTAATGATAGGAAGATTGAAAAAAATCTGTCCTACACTACCTACTCAGGATTCCCCTTCTCTTTTACTGTTATAATAATACCCTCACATGGGTTTTCCTACCACTGCTATGCAGATAACACTCAACTCATTCTCTCCTTCCCTCCCTCAGACCCTCTTGTTTCTGCTCAGATCTCAGCATGTCTGGCAGACATCTCAACATGGATGGCAGCTCATCGGCTGAAGCTTAATCCCAGCAAAACTGAACTGCTGTTCATCCCAAGTGATTCATCAATTGATTCAGAATGCAGCTGTGTGACGCCTTTTCAACCTTCCTAAGTTCTCCCACACCACCCCATTGCTACGCTCCTTCCACTGGCTTCCTGTAGCTGCCCGCATATTTAAAACACTGATGCTTGCCTACAAAGCCAAAAACGGACCAGCACCCACTTATGTCAAAACACTTATCACATCCTGCACTGCACCACACCGCCTCCGATCCTATAGCATTGCACGACTGTCCACCATCTCTCAGGGTACAAGGAAGGCGTGCATAAAGACTCTTCTCTGTTCTGGCACCTAGGTGTTCGAATGAACTTCCCCTAGATGTCCGAATAGCTGAGTCACTGGCGGTCTTCAAATGATGTCTAAAGACCTACCTCTTCCTAAAAGACTTAAATTAGCACCTTAAAAAAATTGTCACTAAAATTGTTACTATATTACCTCCTCAAATGAGTTTTAAGAGTGATGCGATAATAGTCCATGACCTAGTGACCAATATCAGGATGTATTTATAGACTTCAAAGCACTTCTGTAAGTCACTCTGGATAAGAGCTTCTGCCAAATGCCATGAATGTAAATGTGCATTGTTTCATAAAATGTATTCAAAGTTATTTCATGAGTGGAGAAATTTGGAGTCCTTTATACCATGTTGGAATACAAGAACTCTCAGAAGTGGGTCATAAGCTTCAAACATCACAGACAGCAATGCATCCTTGCCTCAGTGAAATGAGACAGGATAATTTTCTGATGAAAAGGGACCACATGGGATCAGTGCTACATCTAAGAGACAGTCACCACACACTAGGGATGTAACCGAACATGATTTTATTCTGAATGAACAGATCTGACAATGATAATCTGATCACATACAGATACAAATAGAACACATACTATTTGTTTTTTTTAAGAAAAAACAACCACTTCTAATCTGGTTGAGATTAGAAGTGTGCATCAGGACTGGGATCCTGCAGGATGCAACAACAAAAAAAGTTGCACTAGCAGGAGGTTTGTACTTTCTTGCTGGCATGAGTGAGCAATCAAAGATCAGTGTTCATTTATTAGTAACTACCTGATCAGCTCTGTTCCATCTAAACAGCTTGCATGTGCAGTCACACTTCTGATGATGCTCCCATGCAGACAAAAATAAAATTTGTGCTCAACACAGACACAAAAACATGTATAATAAGTTAGCCAACTGGCGTAACTGCCAGATGATTGCAGTGCAGTTTGGACCATCTACAGGTATACTTGACAGTAACACTTGACAATAACAACATTGCATTTTTCATTTTTCAAAGTCAAAACAGAAACACCTCAAAACATAGACAGTGCCACTACCATAAATACCGCTGCCTCGCTGTGATCTTAACAAGCCATGTTAATTGTTCAACACCGCTGTTGTTAGCATAGAGAAATGCAGTGTTAGCACACTGCAGAGAAATGTCTTTCCAGGCTAGGCGGGTCAGTTCCTCATAACATACACCCATACTTATTTAATATGTGATCTGCAATCACATAAGTAACAAGCATTTCCCCAGCTTTTTTTTCAGGTGCGTGGTTTCCTTGCTCTTTATGCTAGGGATGTAAGAAATTTTTTTATTCTTTATACTATTTTCATTTAATTTTCCCCCTGGTAAGCAGAAAAAAATGTGCATTTAGTTAGAAGTCAGTGGCAAGTGATTCACCATTATGAGGATGTATCTGGCAAAAAAAAAAAAAAAAAAGCAGTAAATAAAAGATGGATTTAAACGGTTGTGGGTGACACAGTGGCTTAGTGGTTAGCACATTTGCCTTTGCCCTGTGTGCACGGAGTTAGCATGTTCTCGTGCTTCAGAGGAAACTCTGGGTACTCTGGTTTCCTCCCCAAGTCCAAAAATATGCACTGTATGCACTGATTGGCATTTCTAAATTGTATGTAGTGTATGAATGGAGGTGTGTGTGTGTGCAATTGTGTCCTGAAATAGGTTGGCACCACATCCAGGGTGTCCCCCACCTTGTGCCCCGAGTTCCCAGGGATAGGCTCCAGGCTTCCCGTGCCCCGGTGTTGGATAAGCAGTGTGGAACATGAATGGATGCATGGATGGTTGTACGTTGTAATTAAAATATGCAACTGTATCAAGGACATTGCTAAAAGATTATTTTTAATGAGCAGCCCCACAAGTCTTTTTTTTCCCCCACATCTTCTCAATCTTTCTTTATTTCGTTCAGGAATTCAAACATTTTTAGAAGGTTTCAGGATAAAATGCACAGTGGCAAATAAGTTATAAATTGTGATCACACACACACACACACACACACACACACACACACACTCTTTTTGACTGTTTTGCAGATCCAGATGATGAACAAAGGAGTGATTATACAGTAAACACACACACCAGATGAATGTGTCAGTCAACAAGCTTCTGGTTAAAAAAAAAACAACAAAAAAACAAAACAACAACAAAAAAAAAAAAACCACACACAAAAAATATTTTTTTTAGAGCCATTTTCATTAAGTCAAAAATCTTTGGGGTGCATCTGTAAGAGAAAGCAAACGACCATTTGGGTAAGGATATTGAATTTAGCAACTGAGCATTACTGAATGGAATCAAAACAAATGGAAGGGAAGAACGGACCTTTTTGTAGACGCGTAAAAAAAAAAAAAAATTATTGTGACTGTCACATTACGTTATGATCACAGTAAAATTACTCAAATGGTTAAAATAACCATATTGCATGGTTTTCATGCATCGTTAAGAGTAGTAATGCTAAACTGAGCACTGAACTTAAAAATGCAACCATCCCCTGCAGTATTTTAGGAGAAACTATCAACTACAGCACTTCCTTATCTCTTTCAGACCTGGACACGCAATATTTCAACATTTCTGTAATAAAATACTGCAGTTGATTTTAATATAAGATACTGCAATGAAGATTTGTTTTCCACAAGCTATATCTAGGCTCCAGTGAATTCACTAAAATTCACTACACACACACACACACACATACATACATATATATACATACATATATATATACACACACACATATATATATATATATATATATATATATATATATACACACATACAAAAATAGTATCACAGCAACTCTCAAGTACTAGTGAGCAGTTCTAGCAGTTGGCGATTTGAAAAGCATAAGAGGAATCTCCTGGATATAGTACAGGTGATCAGTTCAGGTGTAGCTCAAAACAGAACACTAATAGTCTGACTTCAATATGAGCAAATTAGTTGAAGCTAGCAGGGAATAGTAAAACAAACATGTCTGACTAACAACATCCACCACGACCGAGAGGTTAAAATACGTGACGTCAATACCAAACTGATGGTATGCCACTGAATGAAGTGGCGAGTTTTCTTTTGTGCAAAGCCTCTACTCAAGGCTGAGTGAAGGTGGCAAAGTACCGGTGAGCTTTTAAAACATAGCTAATGTAACATTTGCAAAAAAACAAACAAAAAAAAAAAAAACAACATGTTGAGTCAAGGCTTCAAAGAGGTTAAGCTCCTCATTAAAACCTTATTTCTATTTCAGGACACATCCACATACTGATAGAATGATGGTTAATGGACAATATAATCATGTGTTGGGAACAAGCTCACGACTAAGATACATGGAAAGAAAAAAGAAAAGAAAAAAAAAAAAAAAAAAAAAAGAGGGCTCAGGAGTCCAGCTCAGTCAGAAGGGCTGTAGAGATCACCAGAGGAGGGCAGGCGTACATGGCCACCCGTTACGTTAGGAAGCCGAGAAAGATCTGGGAGGACGTTGAGGCGAGATCGGAGCTCCTTCCGTACCTGGGTAACTCGAGCCAGCTTGCGCTTGTACTCCTAAAATACACACAACAAACATGACCATTAGTGGCTATAGATGTCGTACTCGTGTCAAATAGCCAACATAGTAAATGAGATTCATAGCACACATGAAAGTGAGAATGTAAAATCGGGAGAATTATATATATTATATATAATTATTATATATATATATATATTTTTTTTTTTTAAATAAATATTTCTCAGAGCCATTATAATTGCTAGTTAGAGGTGTCTCTTTCAGATCAGTGAAGTCATCTCTCCATGTAGTGACACAGCCTTTCAGACTAACTCAATTTTTTTCCCTTTTTTTTCTTTTTTTGTATGTTAATTTTTAACATCCCTAAATGTGACATCATGTTGTATTTAATTTAATGTTCTGGTATCCGTGTTATTTATTATGGTATTTTTATTACTTCTTATACGCACGTCGGTGTTTGATGATTTTGGGACAGTTTGCATACTAACAGTCAAACCAAATGCACCTCCTTGACATTTTTTTTTTTTTAACGTTTACATACTAGTAGTTTATTAATAAAGTTTGTCAAGCACCTTTTTTCTTATTTTTAAGGCATTTTATTTTTACATTTAAGTATCTACACACTTCACACACACACACACCCACACCAACAGATGCATTAATATGCAATTTAATTTCAGCTGTGGAATGTTGCCCGTTTCCAAAAAAAAATCCATAAAACTCTTCAGAAATTCAGTTAAACAATTAAACAATCAGTGTATAAACGTTCTGATGCTGCTAGATTAAAACACAAACCTAAAAGAACAAAAAGACTAAAAGACAACCCTAAAAAAGGCAAATGAATCATCCATGAAAAAGCACTGAAAGTGTTTATGAAATACTGAGGAATATACAACTGGCTGATTCAACGCTTTGTGCTGCACCTCATTGCTGTGTTTTCGTCTGTATTTTGATCACTGTACTACTCAACCAACTTTAAACTCTCAAAGTGAACCCAAAAAAAAAAAACAACAAACAAAAAAAAGTAATATCCTCACATTGCTTATGAAAAGTTGAATTTTTACTGTAGTCATGAAAAATGCAAACTAAGCATACATATGTGTTTAATAAACTAAACTATAATGATCAAGCAATATTTTAATATTAACTTCATGAGCATATGAATATATTAAACCCAGCTCCAAAATTAAACACATAAATAAATAGCACACTCCAAAACTGTGTATTTATTTTCATCTTTATTGGATCTGTAAGGATGAAGACAGAATACGCCGAGACTTGCCGAAACCTGCTGGGAGCTGAGGGCAAATGTTAGAGAGTTAATCACAGATTAATACATCTCATTAATCTTTATTTGAAGTTATACTTACCACCAGACGTTAAAGTGGAATTTGGAAGGTGCTGGAACTGTTTCAATCAAATCTCACAGCGCGCACAGAAAATAACCAAACTGTTACAAAATTTAAATCCTCGCACCAGCACAACCATCCCGAGCCCCGAGACGGGAATACTGACTGAGGTAACGGGCGGCAAATTAACCATAACAACATTACTGTTCGTGTTCGTTTAGCAGATTTCAATTACTTCACTTAACTAGTAGTCTTAGCGTATATTGCACTGAATTTCACCACGGATTACGTAGCTAGCTAACCAAATCTCCAAACCAACAAAATCTAGCTACATTTACACATAATTTGATTAACAAATTTGGACAAAATGAAGACTTAAAATTTATGTGAACATGAACATTTAGATGAACATGGCCAGTTAACTCACCAGCACTGTTAAAATCTGTTGAGTCATTAACATTTACCTTCCTGACGATAACTAGCTATCTTTACTTTTTTCTTTTTTTTTTTTTTTTTTTTTTTAAAGTTTAAACC
>JANDJT010000141.1:14232051-14248089 GCA_024331685.1 Stegophilus panzeri | reverse complement strand
ATACTTTTCAGAAGGTCGACATTTCTGTATTATAAATTCTTTATTCTAATATTTTGAGATGCTGGATTTTTGATTTCCATGAGCCGTAAGCCGTAATCATAGAGATTAAAACAAAAAAAAAGGCTTGAAATATTTCACTTTATGTGTAATGAATCTACAATATATGAAAGTTCCAATTTTTTAATTAAATTACAGAAAAAAAATGAACTTTTCCACGATATTCTAATTTTTTTGAGATGCACCTGTAATAGCATTACTAGGTTTGTCCTGTAAAATAGGGGCCCATTTTCACGGATTGGATTATGATTACAAACTGAAAAAGAAACACATTTTTGTACACGCTACATAATGACTCATTCAGGCTGCACAAATAAACCTAATAACATATATCTGTAATTCAGCATTTGGTAAACAATATTCTAATGATCCTTTATGAAACATGATTCATTTGTACCCTTTATTTCTCAGAAGAGCCACTGAAGTCATGTCAACCTTGCATCTATTTAGAACAAGTTTGAACCCGAGTCATGCCTGATCTGTGAATCTATGAAAATATGAATCAGTCCCATGACAGACTGACTGAAGAAGGAATTCATCTATTCATTAATTAATATTATTCTCTTACCAGTTTCATTATTTAATGGATGATAAACTGTGGCTTTATATTTAGCTGAAATAGAAAATGCTTGTGTGATCATGTGATTGTAGATCAGATGAAATGGATTGCAATTCCATAGATATTTTTGAAAGTTATTTTGCAAAAATGACTTTTGCCTCTCTCCTTTGGTGCCACAACATACTGTATATGTGTTGCTATGGACAATTAGCACAATTCATAAGCCCTCTGTACTCTATCCATCAGTGAAAAGGAACCACCAGTGGTCAGACATTATTCAGGTGATGGGCTATTCTCAGCACATCACCGTCAGTTACACGGACACTGCAGTGTGTCTGCTATGAGTGTATCAGCAGCATTGTTGAGGTTTTATACAGATTAGCATTGTATCAGTTACAGTATAAGGCTGGGTCAAGAGTTATTCTGCCCACTGGGGCCAAAATGATAGCGCTAAAATGAAAAGAGCATATATGGTTCACAGACATGGTCTGCTTACTGACTCAAAAACATCCATGAACGGGGGGAAAAAAAGA
Organism: Stegophilus panzeri; assembly: GCA_024331685.1. Lineage (NCBI taxonomy): Eukaryota > Metazoa > Chordata > Actinopteri > Siluriformes > Trichomycteridae > Stegophilus > Stegophilus panzeri. The sequence continues at coordinate 14,246,940 of JANDJT010000141.1, read as the reverse complement.
GGACATAAAGAAAAAATAGGAAAATGTGAGAAGGGTAGTAGTAATTCTGGCTATTAGCACAATAACAATCCACAGCTGATATTGTGATATGTTTTATTCATAGATAACTCAAATATTCTACATTCTCTTGGAAAACCAATGATTTTACTTACAAACACGTTTTCATTTGTGGTAAGGGAAAAGAAAACCAGATATATAGTAACTTTTTGTCCTGTGTAGTGGTCTCGTTAGTGTTTGCCATTAAGCACAAAAAAACTCCCTACTAATGTATAGCTTGGAAAAGCAAACAAGAAGTCTGTTTTCATCTCGTTTTGATTGACCCCTTTTAATGAAATGCAAAACAGTCATGTACAGTGCAAAGAGAACTACAAAGCCAACTACAGTTAAACATGAGTTAGTTACAAACACAAAACTCTTCATCAAATGAGAAAACAGGGCTGCAGCACATTAAAATTCAATATTATCTTCAAACTTCTTTGAACTAGTCCAGTGTGCCAGATCTCTACATGCAAGGCGCGTGCAACTATAACATGTAATATTACATTGAACTGACTGCTCTGAGACAAGAGGATATTTTGTTGAATCACATTCAAGCCACAATTACTCAGTCATGTTCTAATGTACTAATTAGGAAATTACTCATCTGTGTAAATGTTTACAGGAGATTTTTTTTTTTTTTTTTTTTTTTTTTTTTTTTTTTAAACATAGTGTTCGTTGTAGTTTACACAACTTGCTGGCATTTTCCAGTTTTCCACTCTCAAAAAGATTGTACTTATTTATAAGCAACACAACTGAGGGGCTCTAATGTTAAAACAGACTGCATTACACTCATCCACCTGTCTAGAGTAAGTGCTGACCTGGGAACACAATTTGCACCTGGTCATCCATGACAGGATGGATAAGCTGGAAATGATCCTAAATAATCTCACATTACGCTGGCCTGTGGTAAAGAGGGTTGCACAACAGAGCCCAATAAGAAAAGCAAGCATGCCATCCACAGTCTGGCAGGCTACAGTAACCTGTAATAAATAGTTTACAAATAACCACACAGATGCAACACTGTGGATTCACCCTCACCCTTTACAAGGGAAAAAATAAGAATAATTCCAGTATGCAAGTGTTTCATGCTAGTTTAAATAAATAAAACACAAATGTACCACATAAATAGAAAATAAATTTCATATCGCAACAAAAAAAAAATGAAGGGAGGAAAAGAGGAATAAATAATTGTATGAAATAATGCTAATAGAACTTTCAATATTCACTTTTCAAATAATACAAAAAAAACCCACAGATGCCACAACTACACTTTCCTTCATTTTGAAAAAAAACAAACAAAAAAACCTGTTTCATATAAGTTATCATCATGTATAAATATACAGTATGTACAGTACACAGGTTATATGGTAGTATGTGGTTAGTAATAAATAATGAACGATCTTCTGGAGTGTTTAATATGTGTTTGCTTCCTAAAAGGTGATGTCACATGTTTCTCCATGCTGCACCACAGCCATTTACATGGACATGCTCTGAGCTGAGTGGAGAAACTTCATATGAATATTTACAGCTATTTAATTTATGCATGTATTAGGGGACTGATGTGAGTAGTTTTATCGTTCTTCACTGTTTTAAATTACCATGCAGACTTTGCCAGCACATGGACTGGTCAGAGTGAACAGAACTGATTTAGCTTCCCATTTTGATGATTTGTTTCTCTACACAATATATCAGTGCTCTCTCTGCCAACTTCCTGCTTTCCTTTCTCTCAGTTAATGCAGTGCTAGCATTATCAGGCAGAGAGCCAAGCTTGCAGGGGTCAGGGGAAGAAAGATGTCTGTTCATGCTGCTTAGATACGATTGGTGAGTCATACTACACTGTACCTTTTCCGAATGCACAGAAGCCGTTTCAGGGGCCGAGCAAGCAGACGACATGATGGATTTTCAAATAAATAAGTTTTACAAATACGCCCTTCCTTTGCTGTGATCCACGCCAGGCCTGCTGGATGCATAGAGCTATTGGTCTGGCCACGCTGCATATCTGCTAAACCCGAGGGAATTATGGAACGAAGGGTCTACACATACTGAGAGACAAGATGAGAGAACGAGTGCAATGTAATCACTGTGTGAGTGATGGTTTTTTTTGTTTGTTTGTTTGGGTTTTTTTAAATTGATCTATTTTTGCTCAGTCCCGGGCGTGTCCCACGATGGCCAGGAGATAGAGGAAGATGTTGATGATGTCAGTGTAGAGGTTCAGAGAAGCAAAGATGTACTCCTCTGGGCTCAGTGCCAGCTTCTTGTTGCCTAGAAGAAGCTGAGTGTCTACAGCAAGGAACTGGGGAAAGACAAACAAATGTTTGTTGCTGTGTCTGCTCATAAAAATAACTCTGAAATTCACTCGCTGCTGCTCAGGCTGGCAGCACATGGACAGCCTAACGATCACCATGAGATTACTGTGGATGGTTCCACACAGATACCATAAAGATGGCTGTGGATTTTCTTCCTTGGATAGCTTTAGGACTACAATTGCTAAGAACAGTTTTGCACTCAAGTCTCCATCATTGAACAGTTAATAACGTTTTTTTTTTTTTTTTTAGTTTGATACAATAGACTTTAAGTTAAAACTATAATGAATTCAGAAATGAAACTGATGCTCATACTCATAACTTGCATAATTTCCTGTTAATACAGTTAGCACTTTATGTCTATATAGTATATAGTTATAGAAGAAACAATATTTATAATCATACTATCCGGTATCACCCAGATAATGATGGGTTCCCTTTTGAGTCCGAGTTTGGTTCTTCCTCATGTTGTCTCAAGCAATTTTTGCTTTACCACAGTCACATCTGGCTTGCTCATTATGGATAATTAAGTTGTATTTAAAATTTATTTATTTGTGTAAAGCTGCTATGTGATAATGTCCATTATTAAAAGCACTATACAAATAAAATTCAACTGAAAAATGGAATTGAACTCAAGTCTTTATAAGTCCATATCATTGTAATATGTACGCAATAACACTTTGGGTCATGCTGTTATATGAAAATAATACACGCCAGGGTGGTGTGATATTATTTTTATATAACAATGCAGTCCAAAGTGTGCTATTCACTCCCTCCAAGATTTTGCGGTTTTGCGATTGCAGAAATGACTGAAAAATCAAGGAAACGCCGCAATCTTGGAGGAGCTTGCAATTTTTCAAAATTACCGCAGATCACAACTCGCATTCAGCCAAAGCCCTCTTCGATTCATGTGCGTCGAACATGAGTACAGCAAAAAGGTCTCCAACAAACATTACTATGAAAGAGCGTGCAAAACTATTTCATGCAATTGCAATTTCACCAATTCCAGTAGTTTTCTGCAAAAAAGCACAAAAAACTCTGCAATTTGTATCGCAAATTATAAAGAAAAAAAAAAAGCTGCAACAAAATCAAGCATTTTTGGCTGCAACGATCACAAAAAAACTCTGAAAAATCCTGTATGGACTGGCTATTTCTCTCACAGAACAAAGATTTGCCAACGATTACAACTTTTGACTTATTAATCAATAACACGCTTTTTAGATGTTTATAGTTACATTTAATGTTGTGGAAAATCTGCAAGAAGTTAGTTCCCATTATCGCTAATGACGCAGCAGCTATAACAAACATAATCGCTTTTTTTTTATAATAATAATAACTATAACTGACATCTCCTAACAGTTTTTCTGTTAAACAAAGACATATTTTAATTCATTTATTATTTAGCCTTTGACCACCATACACATCTGTGTGAATGAGCAGTTATTATAAAATGTGTATATATATATATATATATATATATATATAATTGTACAAACAGTTGTGTTAATGTAAAGTTTTTGTCTGAAGTTTATATTTGTAACTGTTTGTGGATGTTATTTTAAATAAATGAAAAAATTATATTGTAAGTTTGTCCCCCCTCCATCCGATTAATCGGGAAAAAATAAAATAGTAAAAATAATCGGCCGATTAATCGATTATGAAAGTAAGCGTTAGTTGCAGCCCTACTACTTACACAGGTGAAGAGCAGAGCCCCCAGGGAGGCGTAGACGATGTGCAGGATCTTGTTACGGATAAACATGCAGAGGATGGCGAAAACGAGGAGCACGATGAGGCACACAAATAGCACACCCCGGCAGGAAGTGAAGTCATACTTGCTCTAGAAGAGGTAGAGAGAGAAGAGAGAACAGGTAGATGATCAGAGATATGATGAAATGAAAGGGACTTTCTGAATACACATGTACTCTATCTTTAAAATCAAACCATAGTATTTACACAGATGAAGGGATGTTTAAAAAAAAAAAAAAAAAAAAAAAGGTCAGAGAGATTCGCTGTGAAGAACAGGAGCTGTCAAGAGGAAAGCACAGGTAGCAGGCTGACCTGAAGGGAGAAAAGCACCACGGTGAAGCACACTACTACTGTGATGCCCACTGCCATGATGACTGTGTCTGTGTCATAGAAGCTGGCGATCATCCCCACCATGTAGGACAGGCTGAGAGTCAGAATAGACTGAGAGAGAGAGAGAGAGAGAGAGAGAGAGAAAGAGAGATTTACAAGGTTTTACCCTAGCTCAGACAACTCAGATAAAATTTTTCCACTTTCTGATGTTTGATGTAAACACAGGGCCGTTTCTGGGCATTTTGGCGCCCTAGGTGAGATTCCTATTGGAAACCCCCCTTCACGGGTAAGCATTGACGTTCCTGGCCCTCTACATCTCTATCTCTCTTCCTAACAGCAGCGCCCATTATCACCAGGGATACCAGATAATGGCATGCAATCATAAGATTTAAAATAAACCTCTTCAGGGCTACAGCCCTGAATTCCCAGGCCAGGTTACGCCCCTGGTACTATCTTTCTCGTGGGTGGTTGAGTCAGACAAGGGCTTTGGGGTGCTCATTGGCGCCCCCAAGCTGGTGGCGCCCTAAGCGACCGCCTAGTTCGCCTATGCCTAGAAACGGCCCTGTGTGAACACTAACTGCAGCTCTTAACTTGTATCTGCATTATGTTATGCATTGAGCTGCTGCGACATGATTGGCTGAGTGGATAACTGCATGAATAAGCAAGTGTACAGGTGTTCCTAATAAAGTGGTCAGTAAGTGTATATCAAACAGTAACTAGTAGTGCAGCAGTGCATTCTACAGGAGACATTCAGTGATTGCATATAGTGTTTTTTTTTGTTTTTTTTTAACTATTTAAAATTCGTCACTTTTTTAAAATCCATATATCCTCAGTGTCGTGTGATCAGGCTTGAACTATCCAGAAACATGGCATTCCTACCAGTGCCACCAAATTCCAGGGGTGTTTGCGTCGGAATTCTCCACAGCAGCTGAGCGCAATGAGAGAAACGAAGAAGACTACATAGGACACAAAGTACATCCACCGATTTTGTTGCACAAATAGCTTTACATCATCTGCAAAGGTGAAGACGGCAACGAAGGAGAACGTCGCCAACAGCTGTACAGTTAAGACCATGAACACCTGAGAATGATAATAAAGCACAAAGGTCAGAGAAAGCTGGAGACAAAACATCAAAAAACACTGTCTCTACAATTAACTGACTGCTATGACTGCTGACTGCAGTCAGGATACATCTCTGAATAAGTCCCTCTTTGGAATCTTGGAAGCTGAAAAAAAAAGAAAGCCCTGCAAAGGGTGGTGAAAACCACCCAACACATCACTGGTGCCCAACTACCACACTAGATGTCTGCGTAGAGCACGCAACATCATCAGGGACTCCTCACATCCCAGTCACAAACTGTTCAACCTCCTTCCTTCCAGGAGGAGATACAGGAACATTTGCACCAGAACCAGCAGACTCAGGGCCAGTTTCTTCTCCACAACCATTACCCTGCTGAACTAGCCACTAATTAGGCCACTAATGTTTTACTGCCTGTAATCATCCTGCAGTGCTATTCTGTACTGTATATTCTGTATTATCTTTATATAATTATAGATTCATAGTATATACCCTGGGGTATCTCTACAGTCCCCTCCAAAACTATCGGAAGGGCGGGGCCAATTAATTTGTTTGTGCTATACACCAAAGACATTTGGGTTTGAGATCAAAAGATGGCTATAAGACGAGAGTTTAGGATACTTTTATTTCCTGGTATTTACATCTAGATTTGTTCAGCAACATAAAACATAGAACCTTTTGTATCAGACCACCCAATGTAAGGTGAGCAAAAGTATAGGAACAGATAAGTCTTGAAGTAAAGTAAATAACATTTAATATTTGGTTAAATATCCCTTACTTGCAATAACTGCATCAAGCCTGTGACACACCGACATCACCAAACTATTGGTTTCTTCTTTTGTGTTGCTTCTCCAGGCTTTTACAGCAGCCTCTTTCAGTTGTTATTTGTTTCAGGGGGGTTTCTCCCTTCAGTCTCCTCTTCAGGAGGTGAAATGCTGCTCAACTGGGTTAAGGTCTGGTGATTGACTTGACCAGTCTAAAACCTTCCACTTTTTCCCCTTGATAAAGTCTTTTGTTGAGCTGGCAGGGTTTTTGGATCATCGTCTTGCTGCATGATAAAGTTCTACCTGATTAATTTGGATGCATTTCTCTGTAAACTGGCAGACAAAATGTTCCTGTAAACTTCTGAATTAATTCTGCTGCTACCATCATGAGTTACATCATCAATAAAGATTAGTGAGTCTGTTCCAGAAGCAGCCATGCAAGCCCAAGCCATGACACGACCTCCACCATGCTTGACTGATGAGCTTCTATGTTTTTTGGATCATGAGCAGATCTTTTCTTTCTGCACACTTTTGCCTTTCAATCACTTTGGTAGAGGTTAATCTTGGTTCCAGATCTTTTGTGGCTCGTCTCTGTATTTCTTTGCGAATTCCATTCTGTTCATCGGATTCTTACAGCTGATGAGTGGCCATCTTGTGGCATGGCCTCTATATTTCTGCACTTGAAGTCTTCTTCGAATGGTGGCTTGTGATACCTTCACTCCTGCCCTGTGAAGGTTGCTGGTGATATCATTAAGTTGTTTTCGGATTTTTCTTCACAGCTCTCATAATGTTTCTGTCATCAACTGATGTTGTTTTCCTTGGCCGACCTGTTCCATGTCTGGTTGTTAGTACACCAGCGGTGTCTTTACAGATTGTTGTACTGGCTATGCCCAATGCTTATGCAATGGCTCTGACTGATTTTCCCTCTTTCTCAACTTCAAAATGGCTTGCTTTTCTCCCATAGACAGCTCTCTGGTCTTCATGTTGGTTTATCCTTTTTAACAACAAATGCAGTCTTTACAGGCAAAACCTATGTCTGAGTAGACATTCAGAGCTATTAATTCAATCAATTTAACAGGGCACACCTGGGCGGCAAGAAACGCCTATCAGTCACATGTTCCAATATTTTGATTACTTGAAAAAATGGGTTCTATGTTTTATGCTGTTTAACACATCTAGATGAAAATATCAGGAAATGAAAGCTGAAATTCTGATCTATTGTCTCATATTCATCTTCTGATCTCAAACCCAAATGTCTTCAATGCATAGTGAAAACAGTAGATTTGGTCTTGCTGTTCCAATAGTTTCAGAGGGGATTGTTTATTATCTGTATATACTTATATACTTATCCATGGATAATCTACAGTGTACATATCTCTTACATATATTTATGACTAATACTTGCATATATTATATATTTTTTTTTATACCTATTAGAGTGTCTCTATTATAACAGTGTAATTCATCATACTGTTATTTACTCAATAGCTACTGCACATATCTACTGCCCAAAGCCTTGTTATTTACTTATTTACTGTGTGTGTATGTATATATATATATATATATATATATATACACACACACACACACATATACACACACACATACGTACATATTCTGGTAGATGCTAAACTGCATTTCATTGCTGAACACCTGTACTGTGCAATGACAATAAAGTTCTTTCTTTCTTTCTTTCTTTCCTTCCATCCATCCATCCATCCATCCATCCATCCATCTATCTATCTTACCTTCCTGATGAAGGCCCGACGAATAGTCTTGTCCTCCCAGTTGGCAAACTCCTCATTGTCATAATATGAAGGAGGCCCATCTCCACCATGATACCCGGGACTGCCCACGGCAGCTGCCAAAGTAAAGAGTGAGTTAAGAGTTGAAATTTACTACAGTTTTGGAAAGCTGTATGACAACCTGTCATGAAATCATTGCAGCTAAAATGACTGAAATGATGTTATCAAAAAATGTAATCTAGTGACTCTCTGAAAACCGTTTATCATTAACAGTATCTCCAGTAAGAGAGATTAAATACTCAGGTGCACAGTAATATCAACCACAAAACTGCTATGATGTCTAATGTGAGAGAATCAAAAAAAAAAGAAAAAACACAGAAAGCTGTACCATTAAATGAACTGGGAAACACTTCCTAATTGCTGCAACATTGAATGTAAGTGACGATTGAAAATTCATGGGTTAGTGACTATCAATTACAAACTAGTCAAATACCATGCAAATGACATCAGAAATGAACAGAAATCCATTCTGGCTAAATAGTCTAGTGGCAATGTGTGAAGTCAAATAAAATAAAATAAAATAAAATAAAAAATGACATGCAAAAGGCACCATAAATAAGGATACTGGTTCATAGATCTACATGAAGGGGTGTATTTACAATTCTTAGTAGCTAAATATGGAGTCTAAAACAGGATTGCATTCTTACTTCAGTGCTAGTGCTGATGCTAGCAGGCTAATAGGTTCAGCAGCACAAAGGAAAGTTGGAAAATTTTGTAGCACACATTTGGGGAAAAAAAAAAAAAAAAGGAGGGGGGGTTATTATTCAATTGTTTGGTCCATAAATATTTGGACATTGATCCAGTGGGTGTTACTTTAGCTGTCTACCACAGTATATTGGAACTGAAATAAAATAAAGAATATGAGCTCAAAGTGTGGACTTTCAGCATTAATTTGATGGTATTTACATCCCAATTGAGTGAACAGTGTAGGAATCACATCACTGTTTTATGTAGTCACCCCATTTAAGGGACCAAAAGTAATATTACAATTGGCTGCTCAGCTGTTCCATGGCCATATGTGTGCTATTCCCTCATTATTTCACTTTCAAGTAAGTAGATAAAAGGTCTAGAGTTGATTTCAAGTGTGACATTTGCATTTGAAATCTGTTGCTCTTAACTCTCAATATAAAGTCCAAAAAGCTTCAATTAGGCCGAAAAATCAAAACAAACCCATCAGAGACATAACAAAAACATTAGGTGTGGCCAAATCAACTATTTGGTACAGAAGGCACTCAGCAACACCAAAAGGCCTAAAGATCACAGAAAACAACTGTGGTTGTTTATTCTTTAAATAATTATTTAACTGCTAACCCTAAAGGTTCACATACTTTCGCACTCATTGATATGTAATATTGGATCATTTCCCTTAATAAATAAATGAACAGGTATAATATTTTTGTCTCATTTATTTAATTGGGTTCTCTTTATCTACTTTTAGGACTTGTGTGAAAATCTGATGGTGTTTTAAGTCATATTTATGCAGACATATAGACAATTCTAAAAGGTTCACAAACTTTCAAGCACCACTGTATTGTCACATAGAATATGTTTTAACACAAATGAGACCAAAACTGTCACACTGCACCACCCTGTAAAACATCAATGATATGCCAACAATACTGTAGAAGATACAAACTACATCTATGGTATATTTTTGCAGTACCTTTCCCCATGTTTCCACTACTGTATAAAACAAAGAATGAATGGAAAATCCTACATGTTACCCAAAACACCTGTATCTGAAAATTTCTTGTAGACCATTTTAGTACAACATACTCACCATTGGGCTCTCCATCAAAAGCAGGCTGTCCTGGCCCTTGGTAGGGGCCCTGAGTGTATGGCCCTTGAGGATATGGCCCCTGTGGATATGGGCCTTGAGGGTATGGCATTTGTGGGAAAGGCACCTGAGGGTATGGTCCAGGAGCAAACCCTGGTGCCCCCTGGGGAAAACCTGGCTGGCCATACGGTCCTGGTGCTGGGTAAGAGAGTCCACCTGGAGCCTGGCTGTAGTTGGGTGGAGGCATCCCAAACGCATCAGGCTGAATTGGCCCGTATACATTATTGTGAAGGGGTTTGTCCTCCCCCATTACAGGGTAGCCAGTCTTCTCTTGTGACATGTCTCCTTTCCTAACTCTGACCTTGCTGCATGAAATGAACAACAAAAAAAAGACAATGTAAATAAGTTAAATGAGTATTGCAAAGTCATAGTGTTTTAAGCTCTAACAGATGAACCCTCTGGAGTAAAGAATCAGCAGTGACCCAATTCTATAATTTCTATTGACATACGGCCAGCTGGCTGTCAATAATAAACTTTTTCAACTATGGCATAAATCCCAAAGGTCCATTGGCAACTTTGGTCATTTAGCTGTGCTTCCCATGAATCCATAATTAAGGCAAACAAGTAAATAACCTATGATCTGCTACTGTTACTACCAATAAACATCAGAAAGAAGGAATACATTGAAAGGGAAGCTACTTGAGGGTATTAGGTTAAGTTATTTTAGGGGACATGTGCAATCTCCTTACAACAGTAATTTAAATAGGGATTTACAGGCAGCTTACAGACAAAACCTGACTTTAGTTGTACAACCTTAAAGCTGTAGTATATAACCTTTTCTAGATTTTTAAAAGTATCATTAATAGAGGAAAAATACTCTCAACCATTCTACTGTCTACTGTATGTCAGACTCCTGTGCAAAATATAATGCTGTTACTGAAACGTATTAATTCATATGATATTTATACTGTCCACACGGCATAATCTATAACGGCAGCAGGGGATGCACAGTGGGAGTACGTAATCATAAAAAGCACTCACAAGCTGGTCCAGAAAAAGTTCTACATATTTAGATAGCATTCAGAACTTCTCAGAAGCACTGCAGACTGGAGCAGTGTATTTTTTATTTTTTATTATTATTTTTTTTAAAATAGTCCTATAGTCCAGACAGCAAGTCTTTCCACACAATTTTAATAATATTAATGTGATCCCATACACTACAAACTGGTGCTTCCCTGTGGGTTTAGTGATATTAGGCAGGAATACCTGTACCTCTAACATGAACTAGGTGCACGAATTTTTGTTTGCACAGAATCCATGAGCAAAATGTGGCTCCTAAATGAGGATTGGATCCTCTCATTCCAGTAAACAGAAGACAAAGTCTTTCATTTGTCATTTGCACAGTTGGAAAATTGGACAAAAACAAGACATGGAAAACTGCACATTGAAATGGTAGCTCCATTGACAAATATTGGATATATATAATATATATAATATATAATAACATGCCAGATCTACTAAACAAAATATGCACCTTTAAATACCAATACCAAGTATATCCAGGGCAAAAAAAAGAAGAATATTTTTTCAGGATGCAGAAAATTCACAGAAATACATACGAGATACACAAAATATACACCCATATAAATATGGGTGGATAGTGTACATACTAAATGTACAATGTACAAAGTGGTATGCAGAAAAGATGCAAATTATGTTGTCACTGACTGGTTAAGGGTCTGATGGCTTGGGGAAAGTAACTTTTTTAGTCTATTTGGGTGCCCCCGGATGCTCCGGTAGTGCCTTGCGGAGGAAAGCAATGGAAAGATCCAGCATGACTGCTGTCCTTGATCTTTTTGGCATCCTCAGGCACCGTTTCAAGTAAATGTCCTGCAGAGAGGGCAATTTCCTGCTGATGTTGTGCTCAGCTGATTTCATCACTCTCTGTAGGTCCCGGTGTCACCAAAGGAACAGCTGCCATACCAGGCTGTGATGCAGCCACTGAGAATGTTCTCACTGGTGCAACGATGTGAGGAAGTACAGATGCTGCCGGGCTGTTCACATCACTGTGTGAATGTGGGTGGACCATACGAAGTCGTTGGAAATGGGGACGGCAAGGAATTTAAACCCGCCTCTTAAAAACCTCCTAAAACCTCCCACTTCTGTTCTGTTGATGTGGATAAGGGCGTGCTCAATCACCTGTCTCTTCCTGTAGTCCACAATGATCTCACAATGTTTTACTGACGTTCAGGGAGACGTTGTTGTCCGGACAGCAAGAAGCCAGGGGTCTTTGACCTCTTCTCTGTATTCCATTTCATCAGCATCCGAGATAAGACCTACAATGGTGGTGTCCATCTGCAAATTTAAGGATGTGATTTGAAGTGTGCTGTGCTACACAGTCATATATAAACAGGGAGTACAGAAGGGGGCTGAGCATGCAGCCTTGGGGAGCTCCTTTACTGAGGGTGAGAGAGGAGGATATGAGGCTGCCAATTTGGACCATCTGTAGCCTACCCGTCAGAAGGTTCAGGATCCAGTTGCACAGATGGCTGTCCAGACCCAGGTCCTGTAGCTTAGTGACAAGCTTGGTGGGAATTTTGGTACTGAATGCTGAACTGTAGTCAATGAACAGCATTCTCACATAGTGTGTTCTTCCACTCCAGGTGGCTAAGGGCCATGTGCAGTGCCAGGGTGATGGTGTCATCGGTGGACCTGTTGGGGTGGTATCCAAACTGCAAGGGGTCTAAATGGGCGGGCAGGCAGGAGCAAATGAAGGATTGGACCATCCCCTCAAAGAACTTCATAACAATATAGGTTATTTCCATGTGGCTGTAGTTGTTCAAATGGGAAATGATGGACTTCTCAGGGACCAGCACAATGGTGGCCTTCTTAAAGCAAGTGGGGATCACAGACAGACCGAGTGACATGCTGAGTACATCTGTATAACTCTGCTAAATGGTCAGCACATGATTTTAGGACACTGCCGTGAAGGTGAAGAAAATCTCAATAGAAAAATATCCTGTGAAACTGCAAGGGCACCGATTCCTTTTTAATCCATGGTGCCATGCTGTGACTTGTGTAAACATAACCAGAGTACAGCAACTAAAGGCAAAAACGACTGAATGGTTTCTCTATAGTCTGTGACATGCTGATTTCTTCAAGTGCAATATTAGACTGCTGATAAAAATCAACAAAGATCTACTAGGCTAGGCATTTTTGTGTCCTGACCACCAGCAAGTTGCCTCTAATGGCGCAGGAGGACAAAAGAATTCGGGTTTTGAGACTAATGGAGAGGGGAAGAAAGGTAGCCATGGACACTGAACTCAGTGACTGAATGCAGACTGACACTTTACTTGGGCCTTCAGTACAAACTGAAGGAAACTACATTTACTGTTAGGTTTAGAAAGAACACAAACTGTACTGCTTGGTCCTTAGTCCCTTAGTCCTGTACTGCTGTGTCTGGGGGAAAAATCAATTTATCATGCATTTTCAGAAATAGTCACTTTCCATGTTACATTCTGTAAATGGAGAAAAGCAGTATTAGGCGACACTGCTCCAATTCCACTGAATGCCAAATCCCATGAGGATTACTTCACTTTCATCCAGAACTGTGTACACTGACTGGTTGTTTTCAGTCTCCTGCTTTCTAATCTCCCCATTCAAATTCACATGACGCACTGAAATTCCACTGTGATTCTCACATCCAGATGACAGACCAAATTTTATACAAGAAAAAGTAGATCATTTTATTTAGGGCTTTTTTTATTTAACACCAAATTAGTGTTAAGAGAGTCCTCAAACAGTAGAAATTAGATTTGGTTGATTATTTTTCATCAGCGTCAGACATCAAACAAATCAATTCCAGTTTTAGACCTTACCTTGTTGGGAATATGATTTATGATTTATGCAAAATGCTAATCTGACTGGCCTGTATTACACCTGTCGACTTCATGCTTGCAGATTTTTTCACATTCATGTCAGAAGTGAATCTTCTATAGAGGAAAACCTCAGCTAGACTTGTGTGGTCCAATGAATATAGTTTTCTCAGAAATCTTAAGTACTACTAGTGTCGTTTTCTTACTGCTTTGTTATGGCTAAATACAGGAACAGAAATGAGTTTGCGTTGTGGACAAATAAGGTTATCTGCAGTCGCCATCGTGGGCCGTCAGCCTTTTCAGAACGCTGACAGCGCAAGCTTTCTACACCGTTACCTCTCTTTCACCCTGTCACACACTCACATACAGAACTATGTGGATAAGGCCCTATCTGTAATCCTTCAGCTAAAATTAGACATGAAAAACTGATTGTAAAATACTGATCTCAGCTCTGAGGAAAAACAGACCTCAGCTGTGTGACCGATTGGTGCTTAGATTTTTTTATCATCTAATCATTCCATTCGCTAATATGTCACTACAGAATCAATATTTTGCCACACCACAGTCAAGTCAACCTAGAAGAGTCGCTCACTGACTGACTGACTGCTTATGCTGAAACATAACTATCATACATAACTATCATAACATTTGTATAGTAGTTGGTGGTAAACACTGAAGCCTATGATTTCCAAACTGCAGAGAACACAGATGGAATAATGGATTTGCGAAAACGGAGACGTGGAGTTCCCTGGAATTGGCTCCAGGCTCCAACACGACCCTGTGTAGGATAAGTGGTATGGAAAATGGATGGATGGATGGATGGATATTGGTCAAGCCCTAATACATCTATACATTGCCAGATTAGCAAATATTGTTTTTGAGACAATTTTGTTGTGCTATCTAACTGGAAGCTACACAATATGGACAAAAGTATGTGGACACCTGACCAGCACACCCACATGTGGTTCTTCCCCAAACTGTTGCCACAAAGTTGGAAGAACACAATTGTATAGGATGTCTTTGTATGCTGTAGCATTAAGTTGTTCAAACCTGTTCCAGCATGACAATGCCCCTGTGCACAAAGTGAGCTCCATGATAGGGCTGCACGATTATGGCCAAAATGATAATCCCGATTATTTTGATCAATATTGAGATCTCGATTATTTATCACG
>JANDJT010000141.1:14184644-14206656 GCA_024331685.1 Stegophilus panzeri | reverse complement strand
AGAGAACCCGTGCTCTGAATAGAGTTAACCTCCGAAGCAAACAGCTTCTGATTGTTTAAAACAACAACAACAACAACAACAACAACAACAATATTGTATTGCAGTGTTACAGAAACCGAAATAGAAACCACCACAGAAATGGTTTCCACTACAAATACCATTACAAACCAGGTGTTAACCATTAAAACCATCACCATTATTGGTCCTTAATGGTATCCACTAGACATAAGATATAAGATATACCACCATTATAAGA
The DNA here is from genome assembly GCA_024331685.1 of Stegophilus panzeri. Classification (NCBI taxonomy): domain Eukaryota; kingdom Metazoa; phylum Chordata; class Actinopteri; order Siluriformes; family Trichomycteridae; genus Stegophilus; species Stegophilus panzeri. The sequence continues at coordinate 14,206,400 of JANDJT010000141.1, read as the reverse complement.
ACAAAAAGTACAAAAATGAACAAAAAGTATTTTTACTTTAAAAACGTTTTTTTTTTTTTTTTTTCCTTGGAAATGTAATTAAATTAGAGTACAAGTATTCAATTAGAATATTTCCACCCCTGGTGCATATTCAATTAATGTTGTTATAGCCAAATAGGCTGAAGAGGGCGCCAATACAACAAAATGAATGTAAAGAAAAGAAGAGTAATATTGGAGAACTTGGCAACCCGAAGACCTTCAAACGAAATCCTGGGCGGGAAAATTAGAATGAACTATTACTAGCTTATTTATTTGGTAAAAACCTACTACCGCTTTGTTTTTAGACAGATTAAGCTCGCTTCTTTGCGCAGAAAGTGAGTAACACTGCTAACTGAGTAAATCTTTTTCTGTTTAAGGTTAACTGTGTAGAAAAGCTGACACTGCTGGGTGGTGTGAGGTGAAGAAGAAACATGAAGAGCAGTAAGAGTAAGACATGTAAAGCTCTCTCCTCAGAGCAGGAGTGTGGAGTTTGGCTGGACGCTGCTGAACTAAGGGCGAAGAAACAGAGAGTAAGTTTCATTTCACACACTAACATTGATTTTTACAAATCAGTATCAAACCACTGACACTGTTACTCTCTCACAAATATAAACCTATCACACTGTCCTTTTCCTTGTTGCTGTAGTGATACCATCAAGGCTGCATGTATCTTACCTTTATTATGTATCTGTTACCTGGGAAAAAAGTTGTAAAATAAATAAATAAATAAATAAATAATATATATATAATTTTATTTGAGGGACAATTATGTACCTTTATGTAAACAATAGAAACCATCACTGAAATTCTAATGGTTTCCACTACAAATACCATTACAAACCATCAGCTAACCAATAACATGCCATTTATTAAGGGCTAATTATGTACCTTGCATCCTTGCTAAAACAAAAAAACAATAGAAACAATCCATCAGCTAACCATTAAAACCATTACCATTACTGGTCCTTAATGGTATCCACTAGACATAACATGCCACCACTTGAAGGCAACAAATTACCAGTAAAGACCCACAGGGAACTTTACAGTTTCCATTAAAACCATTACAAATTCTATGAGGGTTTCTATTGTTTTTTTTTCAGCAGGGATGTTTAATGGTACACAATATTCACATTTCCAGGTGAAAAAAACGCATACAGAAGATGTACGTTTGACGGTATTAGCTCAAGGAAAAGTACAGTTTGGTACCTTTTTTATGTGTATATTTAGAGTATCTAAATACTATACATATCTTATATTAACCTTGTGTGTAATATGTAGTGACCGCAAGTCATACAATTAAAGGGATAGTTCACCCCAAAATGAAAACTCTGTCATCGGTTGCTCCTCCTCATGTCGATCCAAACCCATAAGACTTTCGTTCATCTTAAGAACACAAATGAAGACATTTTTAATGAAACCTGGGAGACTTCTGTCCCTCCGTATACAGTCCGTGTAACCAAAACTTTCAAGCTCCAGAAAGTTCATAAAGGCATTGTAAAAGTAATCCATGTGACTCCAGTGGTTTAATCCCAATTTTATGAAGCGATACGAATGCTTTGTGTGCGCAGAAAAACCCCCTAAAATTAAGTCTTTCATTTTAAAGGCTGGTTTGCGAACCTGTGCACTGGTGTGAGAACATCAACAAAAAATATCACGGACCTCCTGGCTGTGCTTCATGAATCACCAGGGGTGTATATATTTAATCTTTGTGTGTAATAATTTCATACAATATTTGCTGTCTACTCTCGAAGTGTGCCTGGTGTAAAAATGTCGCACCTTCTGTGTGAAAATGTAAGCAATCTTCTGAAAAGGTTTTCTTTCTAACAGAAACTGGCACGACCGATATCCAAACTCCTGAATCCGCTGGCTCGGTCCGGAGGCTACAGTGTGGCAGTGGCTCTGAATTTTACCCAAACCAAGATGGAAATGCCTGTGACCAAACAGAGCACCATCTCCTCATTCTTTCTTCCACAGAGTAAAAAGGGAAAAGGTACTGTAAGACAGACATTTTTATTTTACCTGTTTATCTGAATGCTTATTTACAGCAAAATTATTTCTTGCCCTTAGATGCAGATGACCGCAGCTCTTCATGGCCTTCAGGAATGTCTTCTACTCCCCTTCCTGAAGCACATACAGGGACTAAGCGAAAGCGTGAGATGATATTTGAATTGCCTTCAGAACTAGACGACGTAAGCGAACATTCCTCTCTAATAGATCCACAGGAACGTGATGCGGATATCGAGAGAGTGTCAGCTGAAGCCTGTAATAATGATGAGAATAAAGAGCAGCAATTTTTACATTTGATTTGGGGATATCAGTCAGAGGAGTGTGAGCCAGCTGGAAAGAGGAGACCTCCTCAGAATATTCAAATCGGAAATGTAAGAGAGACGCAAAAAGACGGCAGCGAAGCCGTAACGTGTGGCTGTACATCTGCGCAAGAAATCCCTGAAAGTCTGCTTCACAGGGATGAGACACAGCAATATTCTCATGAGAGCTTTCAGATGTATAGGAGCATTTGTGGAGAGAACGACAATGGTTCTTCAGCTTCTCTCTCTACTGAAGATGTGTATACTCGGGAACCGTTAAAAGACCAAAGTGTAACAGAAGAGAACGCTTCGTTTTTAACTCCGAGGTCAGCCACGGAGGTCCGAAACACACTGAAAGGTCTCGTAAGGTCTGATAAAGAGCCAGAGCTATTCGAGCGGAGGCATCTGTGGTCACCTGTGAAGAGAGAGGATAAAGAAAATAGCAGACCCACATCACCGAGACACAGTGCTGCACTTTCACCTTTTAAGCAGCGTGTGTGTTCCAGCCCAGCAAAACGTTCTTCAGATTTGAATAGAAGACTTTATCGGACCCCTAAGAAGTCAATCGGGGATGCTCAGGAGAACGACGAAGACTCATTCTGCAAGTTGTTCACTCAGGACTCTGAAGGCTTTCGGGTGATCGCCCATCGCAGCAAACGGTCTCGATGCCCACTGAAGGACCAAACTAATTCCCGTGAGGGCAGAGAGTATCTGAGCATCCCGTCTGTAAGGCCTGTGGAAGCGGAGGAGAACTCGGATCTAGAGCCAGAGATGCTTTTCACGCAGGACTCTCAGGGAAATACAGTCATCAAACATTAAACATGAAATGTGGTCTAGGATAAAGCTTTACTTTTCAGCCATTTTGAAAGGATTTTCGTTAAACACGTTGTTTTCCAAGTAGATCTACTGTGTATGTGTTCATGGTTGGGCCCCTGAACAACAGTCTTGTATAAAACCATTGTGAATTTTTTTACTTTTGTTTACAGCAAATGTTTGTCATAAAGGTATCACTAGTGAGGTAGTGGTAAAGTATATATTTCCCCCCCAAAACATCCATTTAAAAAAAAAAAAAAAAAGAATATGAGTAAAACTGGTCGCTGTTGCGAAGTGCCATGCTTCACCTTTGGAAACGTCATGAGATTCAAGATGCTTGTAAAAGGTGGAAAATGGAAGAAGGATATCTGATCTTTTTTTTTGTTTGTTTGTGCCAAATTATATTATTTGTTTGTTGGTTTATTGTATACTGTAAATGCTCTGCTGTTGAGGTGCAACTAATCTTATTTGACCACCAGATGGCACAAATGGTTTCTAAAAAACAAAAACAAAAAAACGAACAAAAAAAACAAGTGGATAAACGGAGTTTCATCCAAATGGAGTGCTTAATTTACTCTATCTATATTTTAGAAGCAGCTACGTGTACGATGTTTAATGATTTTACTTGTCCTTCTTGCAGGAAACATGACTGTGCTGTTCTCTTAGTGGTTAAAGCAGCACGAAATGACTGAGAACAACCTTATCTCTCAATAAAAAGTGATTATTAAAGTGGGAATGATTTCAATTAAACCATCAACATGAAATGTGATCATTTGTGCAATTACAAGTCAGATGTTAGAAACTGAACTGTTTTTATCCTTGGACAAACTGTTTTTAAGCAGAATCACAACAGACTACTTACTGTTTCGAGACATCTGTTGTACGCTGGACATCATTGGGTTTGTCCAGATGTATTTAAAAAAAAAAAAATCTTTAGTGAACACAAAAGGAGTGCTGAGAAAACATTCAGAGATCTATTATGTTTTATTTGTCCGGCTAGTGTGAAAATATACGTTCTTCTTTCTCTGAATACTTGTGTTGATCAGAGTGGTGATTATAACAGAACAATGTGTTTCAGGTTAGTTGTTTATAACTAGTACACTTGGGTTTTGACATACGGTTATGTACATTTCCCTTATTAAAGCTGAGCAGTAAAAGTTCTACAGGTTCGGTAATCCACGCCTAGAAGAACGCTACATTCGTACTGGTGAAGTCAAGATGATTTCCCATACCTCTTGGGTGTGTTTATGTACTGTAATTGTAAATGACAGTCTGCTGTATACACTATCAGCTTATGAGGAAAACATGGGGATCATTATTCGAAAATAATGATCATAGAGGATTTCAGATACAATACAAGACAAAGATGGAATGCCCCTATTAACATTTTTTTTTTTTTAAATGACGTGGCTTTAAAATACTGTGCACTACTAAGATTTCTTCCAATAGGCATATAGGACTTTCCAAAACTGTCCTGTGGAACTCAAGAGGTACTATAATTGTCACTTTGTGACCCTCAGTACGAGTTCAGATCGTAGACTGTTAGAGATCCTCTGTTGTGCTGTTAACCTCAACTGCTCAACTGTGTGTGTGGATTGTATACGTCGCTATGGATGAAAATGTCGGCCAAAGAAATAAATGTAAACCTTCGAGAACTCTTAAATGCTGTACTTCACACAGGAAGACAGCGTGATTACAATATGCAGATGATATCAACAAGAGAAAAATATCTGCGGTGAGCTGAGCAACTGGAGTTTCCTCATATTCTATATTTATATTATGTAGTGTCGGTTATTACATGGTTGTTATATGTTATTATAGTGTATGACCATGATGGCACAGGTTGACATTATACATTATACAGCATACCATTGTATGAAACACGCTGTGCTGGCCGATGCCCAAAAATTAACAAAATACATGGTAGATTATACATAACAAAATCACTAAATTAAAAAAAACAGATATATATATATATATATATATAAAAAAAAAAAAAAAAAAAAAAGTCATCCTTGAGGCACACATTTGTGCACAAAGTGCCAGTTTCTCAGTTACATTCAGTCTTGTTTCTTATCCTGGTCTCAGTCTGAGTCGAAAAAACAGTCTTGAGATTTAAAGCGCACCTATTAGGGTTTTGAAACGAGCCTAATTTTGTTTTAAATGTCTCATACAGTAGATTAACATGCATCCGAGGTCGAAAAACACTTTAATGTGCTCAAAATTTAACTTGCAGCATTACTCCCCACCCCCAGTGTCACAAACGACTCGTTAAATGATCCGTTCTATGATTTGTTCTAAAGGATTCGTTCTAAACTCCTCTTTTCAGAGAGCATACTCTGCTCTGATTGGTCAGATGTCCCAGTCTGTTGTGACTGGAGCAGCCAATGAAGACCAGAGGCGGGGCTTTTTGTTACAAACCTACATAGGTTTGTGCAGGAAGTAAAGTCTGGAATCAGAATCAGAGTCAATAACTCCGTTTGTCATGCGCTTTGATTTTTGAAACTTAGCAGATGTTTTTACATTCACAAACAGCTCTATAACACACTACATGAAAGGTAATATTTGAAAAACCATAATAGGTGCACTTTAAAATCTCAAGCTTCTTATTAAAACAGAAAACGGGTTCAGAAATGCATGTAGCAGAAAAACACAATGGATAGGACTGATGCATGAGATTCATAAGTGCCTTGGAAAAATTGTTTTTCTTCATTATCAACATGGACTGTATTTCTAGAATAATCTGAATAGATCTTGACTTTTAGTCTGGGAAGATGTCTTGAACTAGGTTAGATTTAATCAAATTTATAATTACAAAATCTTGACACTGGTAAAAGGAAAAGGTAAAAAAAAAAAAAAAAAAAAAAAAAAAGACCTAACACAACTATTGTTTATTATTGTGGTTAAATCTGAACCTTTATCATGATTGTGTTTAGATTTCTAGCATGTAGACTAGATTAGTTTATTCTTACACTAAATAGCCTTTTTAATGGAGAACTGTCACTAACTATCATTCAGGTATAAGACGAATCGGTGTCTAAAAGGTTGTGTGCTAAGAGTACAGTGAGAGATACGGGTATTAGTAACCAGCAGAGATGTGGAAATGAAAATGAAGCTGTCAATCAGCCAGCCATCTCAGTCGGCTCTGTCACCAGCTTGGACCCGTCCCAAACGGTCTTAAACTGCTCCGGCACAGGAAACTCTCTCTGTTAATATAGAAAGTAGAACCGGTATTACATTCGAAAGCTGCGTGGCTGATTCACTCCAAACATGCCAAAGAAGCGAAAAAGTGAAACTGATTATTAAAGAGTTCACTCACATAATCATCATCTTCCTGAGGAACCAGAATGTTCATTTCTGAACTCTTGGCACTGATAATTTCACAGTTGAGAGACTCCTTACTCAGGTAGACCTGGCATCCTTCTGTCTTATTGATGGAAATGGTGGGCACTTTTCCCAACACCTACATGAAAGACAATCACATTCTGTATTCAGATGTTTTTCTTAGCAATGCTACCAGATGACTTTGTGTACAGTATATTCAGAAAGTATTCTATTTTTTTTTTCCTTATTTTGTTATGTTATAATCTTACATAGCCCTTTTTCCTCGTCAAGCTGCACAATATAAACCATAATACAAGGCCTAATCAGATTTTCACAATTTTATTTATTAATTTTCTCATTAACAGGGGAGAAACCGGATGCCACCCGTCCTCCCCTCCCTCCCTGAGAGCACAGCCAATTTAGATTTATTTTGGAGTCCTGGCCATGGATGGCTGCAACATCATCAGGATTTGAACTTACGATCTTTGGATGATTGGGCGAACGCCTTTCTGTTGTGACACTCAGGAGCTCAGATTTTCACATTTTTTTCATAAACACAAAAAATATATACCTAAAATGTATAAAACTGAAAAAAAAAAAATATATATATATAAATATATATATAAATAAATATAAACTTTTGCTGTGACACTCAAAAGTGAGCTCAGGTGCAGTCAGGTTTCGCTAAGCCTTATAATGATTCTCCAACTTGATTAAAGTTCACCTGTGGTAAATTCATTCGATTAGACATGATTAATAAAGATACACCTCTGTCTATATAAAGCCTCGCAACTGTCAATGCATCTCAACAAAGTAAAGCCAAGGGTTCAAAGGAAATGTCTGTAGATCTTTGAAACAGGACTGTGTCAAATCACGTATCTGGCGAAGGGAACTGAAAAATCCGTACAGCTTTCAAGGCCAAGAAGAACTCATTGGCTTCCTATTGGTCTCGAATCAAAGAAGCTCAAAAACAGTGAGACACTACTTAGTGCTGGCTGTCCAGCCAAACTGAGCAAACAGGAAGTCACGAAGGTGACCAAGAATCTAACGGTCTCTCTGATAGGACTACAGAGTTTTTCAGTAGAGATGGAAGAACCTGCAAGATTTCTACAGCACTCAACCAATCAGGTCTTTACGATCGAGTAGACAAATTGAAGCCACTCCTCAACTGTTAAAAAAAAATAAAAGCACTTAGTGCCATGAGAAATAAGACTATGTGATCTGATTATCCTGAATGGCAAATGTTACATGAGGAAGAAAAGATGTACCATTCATCACTTGGCTAATTAATCCTTACGCTAAAGCATGGTGGTGGCAGCATCATGCTTTGGGTATGTTTGACTGAGAGGAATATATGGATCCAGGGAAATATGACTGAATCAAAGTGTACATAGACATCCTGGAAGCAAACCTGCTCAAGCACGCTCAGGACCTCAGATGGGGCTGAGGTGTCACCTCTCAATACGACAATGACCAGAAACACACAGCCAAGACAACGCAAGAGTGACTTTACTCGAGTAGCCCAGCCAGAGCCGAAGACACAGAATAAACATCTCTGGAGAGATCTAAAATTCATGGTACAGCAATGCTCCCTATCCAATCTGTCAGAGCTTGAATGGTTTTGAATGGGAGAAGACTGTAATCGCTTCCAAGCGTGCATCGACAAAAGACTGGATATAGAGTTTGAATACATACAAAAGAAATCTATTAAAATCTGTTTTTAATTCCGGTCTCCTTCAATTCCTGTGGATTTTACAAAATGAGAAAAAAATGAATGGGTCTTATGTGAATACTTTCTGAGTACTGAGTAGTATAGATTGAGCTGTGAAGACCTAGCTGAAGTGTCATACTTAAAAACTGGTGCTTATTCTGACCTGGAGCTGGATGTCTCTGGAGTTGATGATTTCAAAAATGCCAACCACATTCTCAAACACAAGGCCAAGCTTCTTGCAGTTGTCTACACGCCCAGAAAGAAATGAAAGTTCAAAGACAAACAGTGTGAGACATCCGCATCCACATTCAGGGAAATGGGGGGTATTGAATGGGAGTAACTGGAAGAGAGTAATGTAAAAGAGCTTCACTCACCCACTATGATGGAGTTGACTTTGCCTTTAATCTGAAGTGTGGAGTTGTTGCAGCTGAAGATATAGACCACCTGTTTCAGCTCCGTTTCCTCTATTACCAGATCATGCACCTGTTCCTGATGCTCCTGAAGACCAGACACATACAAACACATCAGCTAATGTGTTGACAGAAGAATTTGAAATAATCACTGGAAGCTCCAGGTAAGTACATTGTTCACAAAATTAAATATTCCTTTACGATCACTAACACCATCTATAAGTTTGCTTTCTTTTGCAACCGCCACTCAACCAGTCCATCTTACGAATATTTCTGCCGTTTAAAAAAAAAATCCGAAAGGCAAACCGGACTTACCACCCTCCATTTCTTCCCCTCCAGTTCCAGGACAGGAGATCTTTTCTTAGCTGGTGTGGGAGTAGAAGAGCTGGGAGCCCTGCCTTTCGAAGGAGAAGCCTGGCTTGTCCCACCCTGAGAGCGTAGAGCAGGGTTCTTATAGGTCTTCTGCTCATCACACACATGCTTCAATCCTAAAAGACAACACAACTCCATCAAAGGACATTTTATTTTAATGCATGCCAATCATGTGGCAGCAGCGCAGCGCAAAAAAAACATCAAGCGGATACAGGTCAAGAGCTTCAGGTAATGTTCACATCATACAACAGAATGAAAAAAGTGTGATCTCTCTTTTGAGTATTTCAGAAACTGCTGATCTCATGGGATTTTCACACACACACACACACACACACACACACACAACAGTCTCTCTAGTGTTTACACAGAATGGTGTGAAAACAAACAAACAAAAAAAAAACCACAGAGAGAGAGAGACAGTCCTGTGGGTGGAGAGGTCAGGGGAGAATGACCAGACTGGTTCGAGCTGCCAGGAAGGATATAGTAACTCATATAATCACTCTTTACAACCGTGGTGAGCAGAAAAGCATCTCAGAACACACAACATCACAGAGATCACATTTTTTCGTTATTCTGATATTTGATGTGAACATTACCCGGAGCTCTTAACCTGTATCTGCATGATATTTTACACTGCACTGCTGCCACATGATTGGCTGATTAGATCCTAATAAAGTGGACGGTGAGTACGAATATTCTGAATGTGCCGATTCTGCACAGACCTGAATAATGCCTTCTGCATATTGTGGTGTGCTGTTATAGGAAAATCATCAACTTTTGGGTGGTAATGGTAATGCTTGCTATAACACAATGCGCCATAATGTTTTATTCCTTACTTAGAATACAAAATAGTATTGCAACATATACATACAGTATACACACGGTACTGTGCAAAAGTTTTAGACACCCTATTTTTTTTTTTTCGTACAAACTTTGTTATAGATTTTTATTTTATGTCTTCTACATTATCGAGTCGGTACAAAAAACATTTTAGATTCCCGAACATTAGTTTTCCAGCACAAAAGTAAATGTTACAGAAAAATGTTTGTATGTCAGTAAAGAAAGCAGCAGATTACGTAAGAGACACTTTTCAGATTAAACACACAATGAAGGCTGCTGGGTTTCGCTGCAGAAATAAGAAGCGAGTGAGACAGGCAAAGTCTCCAGAAGAACCGTGTCTGGTTCTACAAAATACTCAACAACACTTACAGCTCATTTCCTTATAAAACTGCACTAATTCTACCTGCGACTACTATTTTTTTTTTAAGCAAACGGTTATCACACCAAATATTGCCTTTGTTCCATTTATTACTGTTTACTGCTCTTTACGGTATTTTTTTTAAAAATGTAGAAACATTTCATTTCATTATTTTTGAAGGCATCTTTGCTCTACAGCATTTCTTTGCATGTGCCTAAGACTTTTGCACCGTACCGTATGTATATCGCAGCATCACTGTGCTGCTGCAGTGAGCACCAATTCACGTAACTGTGATTCTCTGTGCCATCCTTGTTTAATGTAAATGTTGTTCTGTTAGATTTAGTGTATTATGCTAGTGTAGAAATGCAGTTAGGTGCTTATTTGTGTTTTTTCGGCATGTTCTTTTGTGCTCGCGGTTTCTAACTGCCTGGCCTGTTACTGTGCTGTAAGTGTGAGCTCCCAGTAAAAGAGTAAGTTGTTTTTTTTTTTTCCCCAAAGCTTCCCTGGTCTAGCATCTTCTTTGCTAAGACAATATGAATGTCAGATACATAAATGTATAATGAACAGCAAGGCCAACTGATTTGTTTCAGTTTTTATTTCCTGGTATGCAGATGTGCTAAATTACATAGAACGTAGCACATTTTGTATCAGACCACCCAATTTGTAGGCGAGCATAATTATTGGAACACGTGACTGACAGGTGTTTCTTGTTACCCTGTTACACAGATTGTTTAAACAATAAATAGCTCTGAATATCTACTCCTGGTTTTAGCTTTCAGATTCACCTGTGAAGACTGCATTTGATGTTAAACAGGATAAGCCAACACGAAGATCAGAGAGCTGTCTATGGGAGAAAAGCAAGCCATTTTGAAGCTGAGAAAAGAAGGAAAATCTACCAGAGGCACTGCACAAACATTGGGCACAGCCAATACAACAATTTAAAAATTTTAAACCACTGGTGTACTGAGCAACAGGCATCGAATGGGTCGGCCAAGAAAAACAACAACAGCTGATCACAGAAACATTGTGAGAGCTGTGAAGAACAACCCCAAAACAACAGCCCAAATATACATCTAGATGTAAATCCCAGGAAATAAAAGCTGAAATCCTAAACACTCATCTCATATCCGTCTTTTGATCTCAAACCCAAATGTCTTTGGTGTATAGCACAAACAAATGAATCGGCCTCGCCGTTCCAATAGTTTCAGAGGGGACTGTAAGTTGTATTACAAACCCAGTCAGTTGTTTTTGCTCTTGAAGTTTAACACGTTTACACACATCTTAATTATTTTGAGCATTATACCAAACAAATTGTTTGAGGGAAAATGTAGGATGAATGACAGTGTACATTGTTAAACAACATGTACACAGTATTTGAAATGAAAGCATTCCATTGCTGATAGATTTGTACATATACTCAAACTTAACACATGAAAAAAGGTCTTCTCCTGCACACCTTTAGTGATGGCCTCTCCCTGGTTGAGCTGGGTGAACAGAGCTGAACGCTGAGCCGCACCGTTGTCAAGCTTTGGATCTTCGTCTATGAACGGAGGTGGAGGAGGAGGAGGAGGAGGAGGTGGAGGGCAGGGAGTAGCAGGTTCAGTTGTGAACAGGGATGAAGGAGCTACAGGACCCTGTAAAAACACTGCAGCAGTTAGCTACTGAGAACTAGGGTTAGTGAATATCTTCAGAACTGGGTGTTTTCTGGATTTTTCTTTATTCTCTAGCTGTAACTTGTACACTAATCAATATGATGCCTACAGGCTCAGTAAAGGATTCTAAACATGTTGGGTTTGTGGCTGTAAAAACAGTGAAACACGTGATAAAAGGGAGTAGGCTTTAGAAATCGCCCTGGTACAAAAGATGTACCTGCTACATGTTGACAGTCCTGTAGGTGGCGAACAAGGCAACACTTTGGATTGTACCTCTGACCTAAATGTGAAACTCACACACCTGCCATAATAATTCATGAGTAATATTATCATGAGTACTATGAATACTATTCATGAGTAATATCATTGCTATACTTACAGATGTTACTTTCAAATGTATTTATTTTTTGCCATAAGTATTAGTAGTTCAATTTGCAGCCACATATCTCATATGTAGACTTCTTTCTAAATTAATAAAGTGATCTATCTATCTATCTATCTATCTATCTATCTGTATGGGTCACAATGTCTAAATAACAAAAAAAAAATTATCAAAAACTATTATGTCTCATAATAATGTATCATAATAGCTGAAATAATGGTCTAATAATAAACATGTTGTCAAGTAAATGTATTTTGGGTTCCTTTTATTTTTATTTGTACTATAACTGTACTATACTATAAAAGTTTTGTGTAATATTTTGGCATGAAACACTGTATTTAAAAAAAAAAAGTTTTGCTTTTTAAATTTAAAAAAAAAAAAAAAAAAAAGTAATACAAGGTTTAATTAATATGAACATTTTGGCTTATCCTTTGTATTTATGTACATTTCTTTTTGTCGAGGTTTTATTCTATTGGAGCCATCGTGTCATTTTTGAAGATGTTTGGGGACAAAAGACAACTTTCCAAACATGGATACACATACATTCATTTTCAGTAACCTCTTTATCCTGAACAGGTTGGTGGTGGATCCAGAGCCTATCACAGGAACACTGGTTGCGAGGCGGGAATACACCCTGGACAAGATACCAGGCCATCATATGGCACCATGCACACACATGTTCAAATACTTATTCACAGGTAGGAGCAATTTAGAGTGAGCACCTATTGGCATATATGGAAGAAACTGGAGAACCAGGAGGAAACCCACAGGGACACGGGGAGAATGTGAAACTCCACACAGAATGTAACTCAAGTTTAGGATTTAACCCAGAACCCTGGAGCTACAAGGCAACAATGCTAACCACTGCACCAACATGCCACCCTCTACTCAGTTATAATTTGTTGGATAGTAAATCTTCATTTTGTTTTTTGAATATATTAAATAAATCAGTAGCAGAAACAATGGTCCTATTTGTTCTGTTCAGAATAAGCAACTTTAAAATGGCCAGGGATTCAAAAGTCACATTTTCCCCCCAAGATCTACCACAATATGTATATATGTATATATATATATATATACATTTAAAGACACTCATTTATGCTTAAGCCTTAATGTTTTGTAATATAAGTAATATAGACTCAAGGTTTTAAATCTTTACACAGTCCCTTGTTTTCTTCCTTAATCTAATATAGTTAATGATCTTTGAAAAATAAACATAGAAAGTTTTTTAAAAACTCGGTGTAGAAAAAGATATACTGAAAAAAAAAAATTAACTGAATTTACATAATTCAAATGTGTACATTGGTTCCATGTAAATAAACCGAGTTGCATTAACACAATGTGTTTTCGTACAATCTGATCATGTATATTTAAAGCCCTGGAATAAAATCTAAATCTAACTCCACGCACTCACCCAAGCTCAGGATCAAACCCAGGCTACTGGTTCTGTGAGACAGCAGCGTTACCTGCTGTGCTATTATGCCACACCTGGACACTTTAATCACCTTAAATTTATACGATAGTAACTTCTTCCTGTCAGTGCCAACGCTAGATTCCATCCATCCATTTTCCATACCGCTTATCCTACACAGGGTCGCGAGGAGCCTGGAGTCTATCCCAGGGGACTCGGGGCACAAGGCGGGAGACACCCTGGATGGGGGGGGGGCAACCAAACGCAGGGACCAATCGCGCACACACACACACACACACACACACACACACATTCTACAGACAATTTGGAAATGGCAAACAGCCTACAACGCATGTCTTTGGACTGGGGGAAGGAAACTGGAGTACCCGGAGGAAACGCCCTGAAACACTGTGAGAACATGCAAACTCTGCGTACACAGCGCAAAGGCGAGAGACGAACCTCCAACCCCTGAGGTGTGCGACAAACATGCTAACAATAATACATGTACTGATCATACTCACTCGACATAATTCTAGTACATTAGATAGTTGTTTAAATTAAGTTTAGTATATGCAAAAAAAAATCCCAATTCGATGAGAAACTAAATATGTAACTATACATAAATATTTTCTCTTAAACCTGACCGACCACATATTCTCTTGTTTTCAGTATCTGATAAATGACAACCATGAAGACAAGGACCCTAAAAAAATTCATCTGGAACATTATGAATTTTGCCTTTAACATACAGACAGCAGATGAACGTGAGGCAGTTGCTTACCGTGTTCAATGAGGCACACTTAAGACTTTTTTCTGTGTCAGCACAGCTGCCATTGACAGTTGCACACAATCCCCTCTTCAACGCATACACCACAACAACTGCTACACACACACGTCTTTTCTTTTCCAACATAAACAACCTCACACGCTGCTGTCACTCCACATAGTTGTGCTGATGTGCAGGTTCAGCATGGGTTCAGCGGCTGAACCTTAACCTATGACGCCAAAAGGTCAAAACTTAACAGTATCAAGGTTAAAAAAAAAAAAAAAAAAAAAAAAAAAGAACTAAGTCCACAAGTACAGGTGAAGGATTAAAGAGTTGATGTAAATGCACTGTAGCCTGCAAACATACAGTAATTGATTACATGAAAGTGTTGATAATAATATGAGAAGAGAGTTTAAATTACCCAAGGCGTATGTATGTGAACAGGTGGTGATCTAAACACACACTGGGCTTTTGTTGGAGATATTTCTTTGGTAAAAACCCTTTCAAAGAGACCCTGAGAGCCACCTGTCCGCAGCACACACTCCATCACACTCTAACCCTTCACAGCAAGAGGGACAGCTGACACACACACAGCTACTGCACGTTCTCAGGTTTCCAATCACCACACACACACACACACACACACACACACACACACAGATAAACTTGTTAACCCCCCAAAACACATGTACACTTCCTTCATATCTCATCACAGATGACAACCAGGGACAAAAACTCAAAGGCCCTGTTCAGACATGGTATTAAAGCACACCTATGGTTTTGAAACGTGCCTAATTTTGTTTCTGAGGTCTCATACAATAGATTTACATGCATCCAAGATCAAAAAACACTTTAATGTGCTCATAATTTAAATTGCAGTATTACCTCCCCCCCCAGTGTCACAAACGACTCGTTAAATGATTCGTTCTAAACTCCTCCTTTCATAGAGCATACTCTGCTCTGATTGGTCAGATGTCCCAGTCTGTTGTGATTGGTCTACTGCTGTCAGCGTGTTTCAAAAAGAAAACACCCACTACCATAATGAGTTTCGGCTCCGTCTGTCAGCGAGCAGCCGATGGGGGTTTTCTGTTACAAACCTACGTAGGTTAGTACAGGAAGTAAAGTCTGGAATCACTAACGACTCGATTCAGCTGTTCAGAATCGATTCCTTCTTTTGAGAATCGATAACTCCGTTGGTCGTTCGCTTTGATTTTTGAAACTTTGCAGACTTTTTACATTCACAAACAGCTCTATAACACACTACATGTAAGGGAATATCTGAAAATACATAACAGGTGCACTTTATCCTTCGTCTCGGGTGATCCGATCACACATGGTCAGCTAAGACGGATAGTTGTTCATACACGGTATATTCATGTGCCTTGAATGCGTCTCCACTGGCCACTTGTGATCAGGTTGCGTCAGTAGCCTGTTCGACAAATCTGCCAAAAGCAATGTGATGTCACTTCAAAAGCAGATCCAACAATGCTAACCAATTACAAGACTCATTATATTTAGCTGTCAGATGCCAATTTCTAAACCTTTAGGCTATCATGGCAGCTCTGCTACCATTGGAGTGTGTGTGTGAATGGGTGAATGAGACACAGTGTAAAGCGCTTTGGATAAAAGCGCTATATAAGTGCGCAATTTACCATTTACCAATCAGAATTTTACTAGAGTCTTCTAGCCTATTTTGTGCAGCGTTTGCTCAGCTAAGCACGTTTCACGTGTTTTCAACAATCACATGCATACTCAACCACACCCAACTGAAAAGAGGAAAGTGAAAACAGAAATAAATGTGAATTGCACTTAATGTGTAGCAGGAAAGCAGCTGCACACTGTCAGTGTTTGGGATTTTTATTTATTTTTTTTTAAATCCCACACACACACAAGGTTATAAGATCAAATACAACAGTGTCTCTTTATTGTAGATGTACGATTTCTGGAATGATATGTCCAGGCGATATCAGTTGTAAGCTCATGTCTGGAGATTTATTTGCTCTGTGCTTTCTGATCATTTAAGACAGCATTTCAAATAAACACGTGTGTAAACCTAAACCGAGCCATAATCTGCTTAAAAGTTTCCTGCAGCCTTTTTAGGGCAAACTCTGAATGAACAGAGTAGCTAATAAAACCGGATCCAATGTAACTGGGAGATAGAACGAGAATGGGAGGTGAAATGAAAACCCCTGGAGACAAGCATTACCAGATGTGGGCATCTTTTTTGGGAGAGATCCCTACAACCGGATGGTTATCACGGCCCCGATCAGCTCTATGCTCACCGAAGCAGTCGCTTCATGACTAAAAATGGAAAAAATGTCTTTTCCTGTTTTTCAAGGTTTGAACTAATCCTCACTTGAAACACCCTGATACAAGATAACAGCAAGATGAACACACTAATCATCTGACAGATTTTTTTTCAGGTCTGAAAGTGAAATGCCTACTCACAGTCTTGCTCCAGACGAGTCCAGTGGTGTAGTGCTGTTTAATAAAGGCCTGCATTTCAGTCCAGATACTCAGGTAGGATCGAACCCACTCCACATGGCAAGGGTCACTACAGCCGGACCAAGAAATACGCAGATTACTCTTACAAAGCCGATTCAGGATTTAAGGCTTTTAGTACGCTACTTGGTTTCATTATTGTGTTTTTTTCCCACAGTGATGGTCTGACACCAGTTTTATTACAGTTTTGATTTTTTTAAATTATGATTTTGATTTTTATATTATTTCTTAGCTCTAAGTTTCTTGGTTTTCTTAGTTTCCATTTGAGATATTTTAGGTTCTTTTTCATTTACAGTCATGTCCATAAGTATTTGGACAGCGACACACTTTGTGTAATTTTTGCGTCTGTACACCACCACCATGGATTTGACGGACGACAATGGACTGAAGGCAGCTGCAGTGAAGGCCTGGCAAAACATCTCAAGGGAGGAAACTCAGCATTTAGCGATGTCCATGAGTTCAAGATTTCAGGCAGTCACTGACCGCAAACGATTTGCATCCAAGTATTAAAAATAATCCTCGTATATTTTATGATTGTTGGTTTGTCCAATTACTTTTGAGCCTTTGAAAATGAAGGGACTCTGTAAAAAAAAAAAAAAAAATGGCTGTAATTCTTAAACGGTTAATGCGATGTCTTGGTTGACCCCCTTGAATTAAAGCTGAAAAGCTACACTTCAAATCATTGCTTCATTTTAAATCCACTGTGGTGGTGCACAGAGACACACAAGAAAATTGTTTCGCTGTCCAAATACTTATGGACTTGACTGTAGTTTAGCTCAGACTGAAATTTATGGAGCTGTATTGCTGTCTGATGTTTCATGAGGAATCCATGAGTGCACACCGCAAGTTGTGTGACATGCAGGAAAATCATGAACAACTCATGTTTAATGGTTGAGTTTAAATATTATGCTCTAAGGCTCCCGAGTGGCACAACAGAAAAGCGTTCACGGTACCGTGAGATTGAATCCCGACGACGCTACAGCCATCCATGACTGCGAATCTACAGTGAAAAATTCTCTTTCTGGGTGGGAGGGATGGCGTTACTCTCTCCCTTTCAATCAGAGTGACACTAGCCAATCATAGGCCTCTGTGAGCTCATATATGCGGAAGAGGGCAGAGCGTTTTCCTCTGTGTGTAGTTTAATGTGAGATATGTAACATAGTGGGTTTGGAGTATACTGTAGTATATTAAATTTTGCTTAACTAAATCAGTGTTCCATCAACGGAGATGTGAATATGCAATTATGCAAATAAGCTATTTGAGTAAAATAATCTTGTGATTAGAGCTGACACTGGCCAGAAGAGAAATTAGGGACATAACAGATGCAGCTCTCAGAAGATTGAAGGAAGTAGGCTTGGTCAGTGTGATGTCAGGATCAGTATCAGTTAATGGCCAGGACTCAAAGCTCTGATACTGGTATCTTATCTACAATGGAAGTAGTAGATTGGTGCATCATCCTTAGCCAATTTTTTTTTTTTTTTTTTTTTTTTTTTTTTTACCAGAACCTGTATTGAGAGCATTGCACACTATTTTATTAGAAACCAGAGAGTTATATTTGAAAGGGGATTCCGAACGGTGTCTCTATTTCTGCCACTCAACATTTTTCTACAACCCCAATTCCAAAAAAGGTTGTGACGTTGTGTAAAATAAATATAAATAAATAAATAAATAAATAAATAAATAAATAAAAACACAATGCAATGATTTGCAAATCTCATAAACCCATATGTTATTCACAACAGAACATAGAAAACATATCAAATGTTTAAACTGAGGAACTTTTCCAGCCTTTTGTTGGCCCTGTCCCAACTTTTTTGAGACGTGTTGCGGCCATCAAATTCAAAACTACCTTATTTTTTTCCTTAAAACGGTACATTTCCTCAGATTAAACATTTGATACGATTTCGATGTTCTGTTGTGAATGACATATGGGTTTATGAGATTTGCAAATCATCGCGTTCTGTTTTCATTTACATTTTACACAGCGTCCCGACTTTTGCAACTGGGGTTGTACAAAAACCACTTCTGCTATTTTGTTAACTTCGGGAGCAACATTTCCAGCGTTGTGCACATCTAGTTTTTCATTTCATATTATCACATGCTTTAATTTCATTTTACAAAACTTTTCTTGTACCTTTAGTTTTGATTAACTAGAATAGTCCTATTACTCATTTTCTATCTTTTTAGACATAAAGTACAGATTTATTGTGACTCATAAATATCTGAGCCAATATTAGTAAATAATGTCATTAGTGAATGGATTACACTGTCTAAGAGTAGGTTTTATAAGCCAGTGCGAGACTTACGTGTCTTTGTAGTCTTTCAGGACTCTGTTGGTGTAGAACATTGCGGCATCGTTCATCTCCTTCACGTAGGGCCCTGGTTTCTGATTCTAACACATAAAGACAGTAAGGTAATGACTGCATTGTTATGTACAGTTCAAAGCTGTTAAAAGAACCAGTACTGTACATACTGAACACTAAAAAGAAATATCAGTAATGCCTTTCCCAGCTCAGACACAGAAGAGCGTTTACAATGAGGCAAAAGGTTTACATCGCTGGCACAGCTGCGGACTAGTGTAAACTATATCATGAGGACATAAGAAGTTTTGATTAGGTAATATACACATCTTTTGGGAAAGGAGTATAGCAGCAGATGGACTTGACAGAGTCCAGATCACCACACGGCACAGTGAGTCAGAGACAAGGATTGGGTGAAATAAAATACTCAGAAGAGAAGCCACGAACAAATATTTCAATCTACTCTAAATATTGATCAATAGCCTTGTCACTGATAGCACGAACACTGAACATGGAAGTGGATGTGGAAATAATGCCTTCTTTTGTAATTTAGAAATGTAGGCCTTATAAGGGAAGAAAAATGATTATGAGCAATGATTAAATGACTAGACCATGACTAGTTCTAAGGCTGCAGCTCAACAGCTATTATTATAATTCCAGCAAAAAATCTTCAATAATCGTCCCCAAAATCTATGAAGTCAAACGCTACACCGCCTCAAGCTGCCCTTGGTATGTTCGGCACAGATGTTGAACCATATTTTCCCATATGAGAGCGTATTGTTCAGTGACATTTAATATTTGCAGTCCGCTTTTAATGCTTCAAGCGATCATCTCTTGACCATCGACTCAGCTTCCTTCACCACTGGTCTTTGACCCGATGGTAAGGTATGACACGGTGCATGGCTGAATTTGCATGACCAGCCAGCTTGTTCATCTTATCTAATCAGTAAGACCCTAGCTTCCTAATAAGCTTGGATATGTGAGGAAAAGGATTTCACTGTACTATAATGTATATGTGACAAATGAAGGATTCTCCGTCTTCAAGAATTCATCAAATCGAAATAAAAGTTCGAGGTCTCGAGTTTAAAGATGCGATACTCAAGGTTTGGTCTCTAGCGATTATGGAGGTGAATTTCAGCAACAGTGGAAAAGTACTCCTTGAGACCGCCCACATTCTCATCCATGGACACAAAGCTCCGCCCCCAGAGTTCAATTACATTAGCAAGGACTGTCATGACATCACTTTCAAGCAGTGAGGCAGGATGTTTATTTATTAATAAATAACTTCGTTATTTAGATGTGGGCTATATCGAGTATTTGGGCCTCCTTTCAAGCAACTTTAGCATAATGCTACTTAGTTATTTATCTGCTTGTGACATAATGTTGTCTTCCCTCATGAGTGCTTACCAGTTTTCACCATAACTTTTTTTTTCTGAACAGACTGAGATGGAGTGTAAACACAGACAAGCCCTCCGGCCCGGAGAGCAGTTTTCTCAGCCATATAATACACTGCTGAAGCTATGGCTGTAAAAAATGATAGTTCTATGCAGTATTTTGTGTTATGTGTACTAGTAAAACAAAAATTGACTATTACACCAAAATAAATGTCCACAATGCCACAACCACCCATTGTTCCAGGAGGCCAACGGAGCATAAATGATCCTGCATAGCAACAAATGATATACATCATATATAAAATGATATCCAATAGGTTAAAATATATCTAATATAGATAAATGTGTATAATTCGATTATTATTATTACAACGACTGTAAATGCGTTTGGAAAAGAAATTTATTTTTGGAACTAGAAATGTGTAAATATAAAGAGACTTCCTTCATTTTTCTTTTGTTAAGACTGATTTTATTATGTTTATGTTATATTAAAATGACATAATTACAGTGTAAGTGATTTTTTTGTATAAAAAGTTTAAGTGTGAAGTGCTTCAGTTAAAAAAAAATATATTACGCTTGGTTGTTTTTAAAGAAAACAATATCGGATGGGTATGGGGTGATACTCAAGAGTTCACTATCAGTATTGGAAAAGAAAAAGTGGTATTGTGCCACCTCTAAAACAAACATAAGGTTATTAAGCTTACTGCCTGATATTTCTTTCTAGTTTTAAGCTTGAAATTGTCAGATAACTTTGCTTATTTATTTCTAGAAAGAAGCAAAAATTTTCTACCAATAAAATAAGATCAAATCTAATCCAGAACTTAGTAAAATGTCTAGAAATAGGCTTAATAAAGTTATATTTGTTATAGAACAATCTTGCTAAGTCTGCTCAGTGGGTGGAAAGGATGGCAGTGGTGTCTACCCTGTCAATCAGAGTAAAACTAGCCAAATCATGCTATCTGTGAGCTCATGTATATGTAAGAGGGAAGCTAATGCTTTCCTCCTAGAGCACTCAGCTGTCCTATGACGTTACACAAGAAGCGTGGTGATGTGGTGGTTGGCTTAATGCTTCAGAGTGCGAGCGGTTTTACAAGCGCGACCCACTTTTAAGAATGACACTGTTTTGTGAAACCCCCCCCCCCCACACAGACACACACACACACACACACCCCTCCATGCTAGTAGCTTGTTGCACAC
>JANDJT010000141.1:14143780-14168879 GCA_024331685.1 Stegophilus panzeri | reverse complement strand
GAAATCTTTGTCATGTTCCTCAAACCATTCCTGAACAATTTTTGCAGTGTGGCAGGATGCATTATCCTGCTGAAAGAGGCAACTATTAGGGAATACCGTTGCCATGAAGGTGTGTACTTGGTCTGAAACAATGTTTAGGTAGGTGGTACGTGTCAAAGTAACATTCACATGAATGCCAGGACCCAAGGTTTTCCAGCAGAACATTGCCGAGGACATCACACTGCCTCCACTGGAAAAAGCTACAGAACATCCTCGCCAGTACAACTGGTTTGATAATATGCAGGTGGAAAGTTAGTGGAACTACAACTAATCGTCCCTGTACAGGTGTGCCTTGCGAGATTTCACCACATGCTCTCATATTAACGATAAGGAAGGTAAGAGAGAAGCCAGCTGTCACTCAAAAAGAGTTTCAGGATGACCTGAATGTAGCAGGAACAACAGTTACACAGAGAACAATAAACATTGAACTGCACTACAATCATCTTGTTCCTACACCTCACACTCCACAAAAACTCCTCTGCTAAGAAAAGAAATGCAGAGATGTGTGTCTAAAAACATTTAGACAAATCAGAACCCTTTTGGAGCAATATATTCTGGTCAGATGAAACAAAAATAGAGCTCTATGGCAATAATTCATCCTATTTTGTTTGTAGAAAGAAGGGTTGCATGTATGATCCCAAGAACACCATACTGACAGTGAAGTACACAGGTGAGAGCATCGTGATATGGAGCTGCTTCTGTGCAAACAGTACTGGGGCATTATACATCATCAAAGGAAACAGGAATTGAGTGATTTTTCGGGACACGTTAGAGGAGAATTGAATCTCATCAGCCAAGAACTGATTCTGGGGGGGGAGATGGATATTTCAGAAAGACAACAACCCCAAAAACATACAGCACAAATAACTCAGGAAGGTCTTGCATGGCCCATTCAGGCCCATTGAAAATTTATGGAGGATTTTGAAATTGCGAGTCCATCAGAGGGACACTCATAACTTTGGATAATTGAAGATGATTTGCCAGGAGCAATTGGTCAAAATTGAACTTCAATACTGCAAATAGCTAACTACGTCTTACTGCAGACATCTTGAAGCTGTAATTGCTAATAATGTAACAAAATACTAATGTTGGTCATTTGTGGTATCTGAATATTTTTTCCATTCATTTTGTTTTTTAAACATCTTTGTTTATACTTATACAGTAAATACTTACTTTTTGTTCATATTTATAAGTACCAAGTCAAACGATTAGGTGTGTAAATTTAAAGTGGATATATGCACCGGAAGTACTTTATATTATATAACAAGAACTGAAGAACAAGAAGTGTCTGAATACTTAACTGTAAATAAATACACCCAATGCTTCACATTTTCCACTCAGACAAGAGAAGAAACTACTCGCCTTCCCTGTAATAAAAACCATTCTCAAAGAATTTATTTTTAAACAACAGTATTTTCCTTGGTCTGCCAGATTGGTCTGAATAGCTACAAGATGCCAGAACACAGGCTGAACTGGTCAAATTGGTAGGCCATGTTTACCAGCTGGTAAGTGCTGGTAGAAAGGAAGTACTACTAAAATGCTTCATCATAAGTTATTTTTTAAGCTGGATTTTTCAGCAGGAATATGTGGCAGTATTACTGACTCCCCTAAAAAACTTGCACTGTTCTCTCCATGGCTTCTTCAGCGGCAGCCTTAAAAAAAACAACCCTGGGGTGCAAGATGGATTTTACACCAAGATGGATTTGTGCACAGTGTACACTGTGCACCTTGCACAAACCAGGTTTGTAGAGAGTTGCCCCATATTCAGGCAACGGAGTTGAATGTGCTCTATTAGGTCATTACTGGTCTAGAAGAATCTCTTGGACATGGCTGAAGACATAGCATCATCATGCTCCTCCGATGAGGAACATGCAAGATAACCAGTCACTGGGCTATAAGGAGGGCTCTGTTGAAGAACATTAGCCTCCAAGTTTTGCAGTCTTAGCTCCTGAATGATCGAGTTCAGTTGATCCATGTTTATCACCAATTTGCCTTGAAAGTGACTCAGATTGCTTTCTGGGCTTCATATATTTCTCATCACCTGATTTGGTCACTTGATACTAGTAAGCTGGTTGGGCTGTGGTGTTTGGATCAGAATAGACTCTTAATCAAGGTCTAAATCTGTGTTGGTATTGCTGTGCAGGCAGCGAAGGAGATGTCCAAGCTAGACGACTTCCTTAAGATGGTCGATGCCGGGTCGATGAGTTCATAGCTGGTTCCCTACTTCAGCTGCAGAGGATTAAGGCACTGGTTGCACGAGTGGGAGTTTTGGAGCATGATGTGGAGGACTCTGTAGATAGCACCAAGGTAGAACTCTTTGCAACGGGGAGAAAGTGGTATGAATGGCAGGAAACCCAACTCCAGGTACAGTATAGCTTATGTAGCAGGATCAGCAGTGAACAGTGAGAGGTATAGTAAAGAAGAACCACTTAAGCACAATAGCAGGTGGGTTAGACTGTGGGGGGTGTGGAATACTGTGAGAACCCAATGCACAATTAGGGCCATAATAAATTAATTTTTTTTAAGTCTGGGAGTGGCCAGGAAGAAACTCACTTGAGGCTCTTGGTAGAAATACTAATTAAATAACCTTTAGACATGGTGTTCTGTGAGGACGTATTCCAGATTATTCATAGGAACCTGTTGAATTAATTAGTTCCTTTGTTGATTTTATATTAACGGAATACATTTCTGTACATAGTAGACTGTCATAATATCGGGCATGTATGGTATTTTTTTAATTCCCTGAGCATATCATGAAAATAAAAAAACTTATAATGACTTAGTGAATGGGAAACATTTTCCAGCAGCCCCGTTTAATCGTGACTGGTGATAGTGAGACAGACTTTATCTCTGCTTTGTCACAGGGGGACACATATGGCCATGTGTCAGGTTACAGGGCAAACAGAAATAGAACATGCTGGAGAGCGGGGTGCCACATGGAGCAAAAGGCATTTCTTATTGATTAGAGAGGACTTGAATTATTCAGAGCTCCAGCAGGAGTCCATTTTACAGTACCTCGTTGAGAGGTGTAGGTATTTAAACACCGGTAATAAATTGGTTATGATTTGTGAGCTAACTGGTTACAAATATCATTATAGATGAAATACTGCTTCCAGTTCACCATTTATAGGTAAATGGTAAAATGGCGCACTTATATAGCGCTTTTATCCAAAGCGCTTTACACTGTGTCTCATTCACCCGTTCACACACACACACACACACGCCAATGGTAGCAGAGCTGTCTTGCAAGGCGCTAACTTGCCATCAGGAGCAACTTGGGTTTCAGTGTCTTGCCCGAGGACACTTCGGCATGTGGAGTCACGTGGGCCGGGAATCGAACCACCAACCCTACGATTAGTGGACAACCCGCTCTACCACCTGATCCACAGCCGCCCATTATAGGTAATGGATGTACTTTTATATATTGGGATATCTTATCATCACCCGTGGCATTCTGACAAATTGGGTTAACATGGTGGAATTGAGATCGGTATCATTGTAATTTCAGTTGCCAGCATGGTCTATCCAGCTGATCTATAATACAGACAGGAGATGCCCTTTGTCAAAGCATCTACAACTGAGCTCTGTAGATACAGATAGAAATCAGGGTTTCTTTCACAAAGCAAAATGAACAGGATCAAGTGAATTTTTGGACATGACGGAGGTGGGTTATTTGTGGCTGCCATCTCGACTCATGTGCTGCACAACATGAAACTGTTTTGCTTTGTCATTGTAACGGGACAGCTCCATGAAACATTAGCCCAAAAGAACACTTTGTACTTGTTGCTTTTAATAGTATAGGGACGTCACAAGAAAACTAGGAACCTGTATTTGTAAACAAGTCTTTTTACTTGACCAGCAGCTGACCTATCTGTGCTGAATAAAGTTCAGTGGTTGAATCAGTTAGTCATCAGAGAGATAGGATATGGTGATCCACTAACAATTTTATTGTATGATTCAAACAGAACTCAACGTGAGTTCACCGTGTCATAGCCTGCTGTCATCAAGAATATTGTGTGCTAATGTCCTCTTTTAGGAGAATCTAACTCCAATAAGTCAGAGCAGATTGTTATTTTCATTGTTGCCCAAAATCTTGTGCTTTCTGTACCTATGTTAGATACTTGTAGACACCTGACCATCACACCCATATGTGGTTCTTCCCCAAATTGTTGCCACAAAAGTTGGAAGCACACAACTGTATACAGTAGGATGTCTTTGTGTGATGCAGCATTACAATTTCCCTTCACTGGAACTAAGAGGCCCGAACCTGTTCCAGCATAACAATGCTCCAGTGCATAAAAGCGAGATCCATGAAGACATGGTTTGAGAAGGTTGGAGTGGAACAACTCGAGTGTCCTGCACAGATCCCTGACCTCAACCCCATTGAACACCTTTGGGATGAACTGGAAAGCCGGCTGTGTGCCATCCCTTCTCGCTCGACATCAGTGCCCGGCCTCTGTAATACTCTTGTGGCTGAATGAGCACAAATCCCCACAGCCACGCTCCAAAATCTAGTGGAAATCCTTTCCAGAAGCGTGGAGGTTATTCTAACAGCAAAGGTGAGCTAAATCTGGAATGATATATATAAAGAGTACATATGGGTGTGACGGTCAGGTGTCTACAAAAATTTGCCCGTATAGAGTATATGAATGGAAAGCAAGAGTAGACCAGGAAGTTAGTAATCAAGAGCACCACTCCAGTGGAAAGAGGAGTACCATCCATTGTTCAAAATTTCAGCATGATTCACGTTTAAGATTTAAAGTAAAGCAGAGTAATGTGAAGAAAAATACATTTTAGAGAATTTTACTGACTTCGATTTGTTTTGGGGTTTTTTTTTGCCATGTTTGTGATAGGAACTGGGGTCACAGCTTGTACAATGGAAAATAACAGCACTTTTGTTCCTTATCCATCTTGTTCCATCTCCATGCACCTTGATTAATTGTCCTGGAGTCATTTTCATTATGAATTGCCAATCATGGAAACACTGATATTCAGTTTCAATTGGCATTTGAAGCAACGGCACTATAGACTTTCATCCTTCCTTCTCTGTGCTTCTGCACTGGCTGCTTTAGTCTCTTTCTCACTTATTGCTCACTCATCATCAATCTACTACAATTTCTCTGTAGTATATATATACACACACACACACACACACACACACACACACACAGTATAATATATTCCAGTGATATGAAACAGTGATATGGCTGACTTTGGAGAAACAATCAACTTTCTCAACATGGTTAAATAAATCTAAATAAAGGTCAATATATGTGAACCGTGAAAGTTAGAGTATGTGGGTTTACACATATAAATCACGGTGACGTAATCAGAGAATACTAGCTCATACAAAATATGTTAAAGTTCAATCTCTTGAACTTGACAACTATGATAAAAATGGTCTCTAAGGAACAGTAAGCATTTGCTTAAAACATTTCTAACTGTTTTTTCATCCAAACAATTTCAATAACATAGTGTACACATTTATTCGCATTCATCAAGTTTTTCTAAAGAAGCTGAAATTTTACAAGGAAAAATATCGTCATTTTATACATTTTTTTTTTTCTTTACAGTTGTTTTCATATGGACCATAACAAGCACACAAAGACACACACAGCAGTTTGAAGGTTGAAATATAGAACCTTTTATTTTCTTTTTGAGTAAATAGTGTTGAAAATCTGAAATAAGGTTTAAATTAGGTTTACTGAGACAACCTTTGGATCGACGTTAAATAGTAAATAAACACCTTACATGCCCAAATCCAGTGACAATGAAATGCTTCCTTAAAAAGTATGTTATTGCTTCTCATATTTTCCCTTGTTCAAGTTCAAGTATAAAAATTCCCAACAGTGTAAAATAGCCCATCTGATGTACTGTATATTAAAAGCAGTAGAAGCACAGATATTGAACCTTGACAAGGACTATACATTCTAGTGTATGAAGCAGCATTTTGCTTAGTTTTTACAAGGAGTTTTTCCTCTTTTTTTTATTTTCTACAGTTCTAGATATGACAAAAAAAAAAAAAAAAAAAGAGAGAGAGATCCTGCCTGCACATAGGCCTGCATTAAATAAACATCTTACAAGAGGCATTAACCTAGCAGATATTTAATGAAATGCTCTAAAATTCATAAGGCATAGAAAAACAAAATGTACAGTGCACATACAGAATTTTATCTTAAATAAATCAACATTTTTTTTTGGTTGAGTATGTTAATGATACTATAACTAAATATACTCAATAACTTATAATATGCCATGAGATGAATACATTATTATTATTATTATTATTATTATTATTATTATTATTATTATTATTAATACAGTACCACCACTAAGTCTCCGTCCTTAGAGCACAGCATAACTCTCAAAATAAATAAATATCAGTTCTCTTTCTTCCTCTTTAAATAGCATTACAGTTGTAAGGCACTGTGAACTCTCATACTTGTGTTTGAGCCCTCAGCTTTAGTGCTGCTTTCTAATACAAAGACGTGACATTGGGTTTTCTGAGAGAACAGAGAATGGATTAATCTCTCACTAGGAAAGAAAGACATGCTGGTGCACAGACATTTCTCTAGACAGAGAGAGTTTGGTTGACTGATGGAAGTTCATTGGTTCATTGTTGAAGTCTGTTTGTCTCACGTTCTCAGTCGTTCGTTCCAGAGAGGAGCTGCTCATGAGCGAGAGATGCGGTGGCAGGTGCTGAGGGTGATGTCAGAAGGGGAACGGGGAAATGCAGCCTGCGCTTAAACCTCCAGCCTAGCTCTCTAGGACAGGGGTGGAACTGCTGACAAAGCTGGGGGGGGACGGGGGGGGACATGTTCCCAAGCGGGCCCAGGGATTAAAATGTGACAGCTCAACAAACGAGCACAAGTGATGGGTTCTTTCCAGAGCAATCTGTGTGTATGTGTGTGAGCCTGTCTGTCCCCACACATCAGCTGCTGCCTGCTCCTCACTCACAAGTCTCCAGCTCTGACCTTTTGTCAATTTGGATTTATCATACAATGCGTGTGCATGAATAGGTGTACGTGTGCAATAATGTGTACATGAGGATGCACAGAGTTAACATTTTGCCCCAGTGGAAATTAGTGTCTGTATGTGTGCGTGTGTGAACGAGTAGGCAAAAATAATACTACGTAATGTCCGTTCGTTGTACTCTGAAATTGTTCGTTGTCCTTCAGAGGAGAGTGGCAGGAAATCTCCACAGTTTGTTTTGTCTCCCGTCGGCTGTTTTTTTTTTTTTTTTTGCTTTGCATAGGTCAAGAGGTCAAAATGGGAATCAGAGTAGGGGGACATTCAGCATCAGGAAGATAAAAAGGCCATCCTGAACATGCCAGACAAAGCTACAATTATATTTTCTTTCACTCCATTTCTCCACAGTTGTGTCCTACTCCCTGATTGGCAGAGTTTGTTTGTCTTTACTAATTTGTTGGAAGAAAAGAAAAATGCTCCATTTCCCTGATAATCAGAAAACAAAACCTCGCAATGCACATTAGACGACAGAACAGGAAAAAAAAAAAAAAAAAAAAGGAAGAAAAAAAAAAAGTCCCTCAAAAATGAGAATAAATATGTAAGTTAGAGGGCTTCAGAATCAAAACACTGTGCGGACATCTAAAGTCCTTCATGAAGAAAAGTCTTCTAATTTAATGACAGCATCTGGACTTAAGGCTTCTTAAGCCACAGTGATTAGTCATTGCGTTCTCCTTTAGCAATAAATACACTACATCAATATTAAGCATAAAGGTAACAAGAACAGTTTCGATAATGGTAAAAAGTTACATCTCTGTCTTTACGCCTTCTCTGATTTTTTTTTTTTCACATTTTTTCTTTTTTTTTTTTTTTGGTTTAATCACAGCAAGTTGGAAAGCGATGGAGTTCCCACCTCACTTAAACACCTCCATCAATCGTCATCCTCGTCACATTATCCTCCCTCTGGTGAGACACCTCTGTACAGCCAATGAGCAGTCACTGAGCATTGGCTTTTCCTATCTCAGTGCCATAAGCTGTTATTGCATGCGCTCGGCCTGCAGTTGCTGGGGCTGGTACTGACCGAATGCGGCAGCCGCGGCGGCTGCCGCCGAGCCCGGAGTGGCAGCGGCCAGTGGCTGCTGCATAGCGTAGCCATAGCCAGCTGTAGTGACGTAGCCGGCTGCGGCGGGGGAGGCGGCATATGGGTACTGCTCATACGCAGCGGCGGCAGCCGCAGCAGTAGCAGCGCTGGCGTACTGTGCGTATGCAGCTCCAGTGTAGTCGATGTAGGGCGAGGAGGCGGTGGCGGCGGTGGACGCGGTGGTCGGCTGCACGTGAGGGATCACCACGCTGGGCTGCATGAATGCCTGTGGGTATACGTAGTGAGCGGGGATCCTGCGACACACAAACACAGAACACTGTGTTAGCCACAACAAACTAGAGCTGCAAACTGCACATGGTTTTATCTGCAGAAACACAACCACAGGGCACAACCCACACCGTGGCCAAACTCCACAATCCAAAAAAAATAAAAAAAATTCACACCCCATTTCCCACCAACACCAAGGAAATGCCTTGTAGTGGTTATGAGAGTTATAGGGTTGCCAAAATAGATATTTTGCTGAAAAAAAATGCATATTAGACTTGGACCATAAGAACTAATCAAATGCATTCATAGGGTTTGTTGTTTTTTTTTTTTTTTAATTAAGACTTATAATATTTATTAGGTTGTATTAATAGTTGACCATTACATTTAAATTTAATTTTCACCTGGTAAACAACAGCTGCAGAAATTAAAGGGAGAGCAAATTTTCAGCAATAGCACAAGCATGCTGCAAGTCACATGGCCTGTTTTGGAGCTCAGTAGAGGGGGAAAGTGGGACCCTGCGGAAGCCAAGAGCTGATGAGGTGAGCATTGTGAATGTGTCAGTACGACTTTGACAGCTGGACAGTTTTCAAAAAGAGACACTGCTGGCCATTTCCCCCTCCGCTTTTAGACAATGAGCTTCGTGCTGGATGGCACACACAGAGGGAGTTTTGATTAAATAAGCAATCAGGAACAATAAGCACATTCTGCCTTTCATTACGTACTCCAGTGCATTTTGAGAGGATTTTTTCCCCTGGATCATCTTTGCTGTTTTGTTTTCAGGATGTATTCAGCAAAGAAGATATGTCATTTATTTATCATATCTCAAATGTTTCATTTTTGTAATGACGTAGATCAAAAACATTTTTGAACAGTACTTGAAAGGACAAAAAGCTATAATAGGTTTTGGCCTAAAGTGTGACTTCAACTAAGCACACAAGCTTGTTAGAACAACATTCAAGCCCTCCAGGCTAATTATCAAATGACACAAAAGACAAAACTGGGGTTATAAATGTGCTATCATGGCAACCCTATTTCCAGCACACCATCATACAATTCAACCCACCAACAAACTGAAAAATCATGGCCCCAAATGAAGCAAGTAAAAAACACAAACATTTAAAAAAATATATATCACCATCACAACTCGATCACACAAAGCACAAAATGAAGAGTAAAAAAAAAAAAAAAAAAAACCCAACCAAACCAATCTCTAGAATTTTTCTCACTCAGGTCAAAGGGCAAAGCTGTTTCTAGAATATCCTGCACTGAGGCTTTGGCAGCCTGAGGTGATAACAGCACAGCACAGCACAGCACAGCACACACACACACACACACACACACACACACACACACACACACACACTATAAAAGATATGGGTTACAAAACACAATGCCAGAGACACCTAAGCACATACATCAATTCTCACACAAAACACAGTTTAAAGTAAAACACTCCGTTCCAGAACTAGAAGAATTATTTTACACACACACACACACACACACACACACACACCTAACTACAAAATTACACCACACATGCAGGCGACCAAAGTAGCAGAGCAGCCTTGCTCTAAATTAAGAATGAACAGCTGAGAATAGCTGACATAGCTGGGCATTTTCTCGTCACCATGGATACACAGTGAGTCAACACCAGTTTTAATCATCGTTATTTGTCCACTGCATGTTTCAGTTAGCTAAAGGAGCTATAAGCACCACCGTCGCTTTGGTTCACAACACTTAGCACCTGTAACTGGCTCAGACTAGCTCAGAGAGGTGTTACGTAACCTCGAACAATCGCTTTCCTTGAATTTAAGTAAATAATTTCTGTAAAATTATATGATGCACATTTAACGATGTTTGGATCGCTCCGTTTTTATCGCTTGTTCTCCGTCTGAATGACAGGAGAAGCTGGACTCCGGTTATTTTCATCTCAAACAGCAGCTGTTGTGGTACGCCCGACACAGCATGTCCGAAACCTACAGTAGCTCTTCTCCCTCTCCCATGTTCCCGTGTCTTTCTCACTCAAAAGCACTGCAGCACAGAGATCCAATGATTTTGAAGTCCCAGTTTTGTTCTCAAACATTATGGTGGCCAGGGATCCCTTTAACTAGAAAATAAATGCTGCAGACTCTGTACAGATTTATTTCATGACCATTATTTAAACGGGTATGATAAAGTTTGGCCTAGTTACCAGAGTCGTGGAGGGTTTTATTACTGAACATTCCAACTACAGAACATTTTAAGTAGGTCCAAGTTGACATTTATTTATAGAGCTACTTGTTTTTGAGTTATTGAAGTTTGGATTACCATTTGGAGGTCCATTCAATTCAACTGACCAGTCAAACCAGGTAATAACTATATGAACTCAATGATTAAAATAATATACATATTTTTTTAAATGCTGAGTCATGGTGAGGTTAGCTGAGGCTGAGGTGACCCCACTTTGAGAACCATCGGTTAAGACTATCTTAGTATGAAGGTACGTTTATTGGACCGGTCCACATAAAGAGTAGAAGCTCTGCTCTGGTTCTGCCTCAATGGTTTACTAACTTGACAGTCATTCCTAAAAATTTAAGTAAGTAAACATTTGGTGAGACAAAAAGACAGAAATCTTTCACAACACCGTGCTGTGATCCCCGACCCAGTTTCCCAAAAGCATCGCAAAGTTAAGATCATCTTAACCGGTGGAGAGAAAGTTCTACGTCTTAATGATGATCTTTGTCTTGAAATGCTTTAGCCGTGAGCATATATTAATTTGTTACTCTTCTCTTTTTTTTTTTTTTTTTTTTTTTTTTTTTTACAACTAGAAGATGTTACCATTGTGAAATCCCCTTCTAATCATATTTTAATCAATGTTCTCCTCAAACGTTCTTCAAAGTCAAACAAACTGATCGCATGCACTTAACAAAAGACCAACTGTTTCTGTTTGGTCTTCTTTAGTGCCTTGACCTCAAACTGGAGGCATGTTGTGCAATGAACAACCGATTCATCCTACAGCCACCAATGGCCCAGAGCCTGTAAACAGAACAAACTCCAGACCCATGGAATCCAGGAGTCCGTTTCCTCCTCGGGCACTGGTTAAAAATACCTCTGTTACTAAGTGGCATGCCAGACCGCAGCATTTTTTTCTCCTTTTGACAGGACTGTTGGGGACAGTCATATTAAAGTTCATATCTAAATAAGGGTTTGAGATCAAATGCCATGTTAAAAAAAAAAAAAAAAACTGTCCATCACATTTGCCCCCAAGGAGCACACCTGTTGGAATCCATTGAAACCAGAGTGCTTTTCTAAAAGGCCAGCGTAACACATGCATTAAGACTATTAATGACTGGATTACTTCATGATTCTCCATTTTTAAATCCCAGCTATTCTGAACAGAACCTCAAACGGAGAACCAGCTCCAAACATTTTGCACTTTTGAAAAGTACCAATACCAATAGAAGAAAATAAAAATCCCCATATACAGATCCATATACTGACTTCAGCTTACTGAACTGCCATCCCAATGTGACACTATTGTGTTGGCTTTGGCCCCATACCAGCATGAGCCAACTGCTCCGAGGTCAGAAACATGAGGTTCCCTTTCAGCTGCCCTACACGGCACTGTTGTTATGTGAGAGATTCTTTTTAGGTGACAGGGCATTATAGTGGGCCTGTTTTCCAGAGTGGATCTCATCGCTGTATGTGAGATGCAGGCCAGCTCTCAAAGCCAGAGAGAGATAGAGACAGAGAGAGCGAGAGCAGGCCTCAAGCGACTGCACTGTCAGCACTATGGCCTTTGTGTGGCACAATGGAGAAGCTTGTTTTCCTTAACGCCACACGGACCCATGTGATAAAGGCTCGTTTAGAGGCCTGTAGCTTTCAGACATTTATTTATGTCACACTGAGGGGCTTGCAACACTGCAAACACATGCACCCACGCACACACACCCACACCCCGGATTAAGTAATACAAAGACTAAAAGCCCCTCTGGATAACTTCCCCAACATATTAAAATTTCAAGTTCATAATAAAGAGAGTTGGCTTTCCAATGAAAGCGAGTCAGTCGCTTTCCCTTGTGTACAACATATCAATGATTGAAAGACTGCAGGTCTCCAGGGACTCTGGATCTACTGCATGATGCCTTATAGGGCTAGAAAGAAAGAGTGAGTGAGTGAGAGAGAGAGAGAGAGAGACAGAAAGCAAGAGAGAAAGACAAAGTGAAAGCGAGAGAGAGAAGGGGAATAAGCAGACAGATAAAATGAGCATAAAAGAGTGCAAGAGAGAAAAGGAAGAGCTACAAATCCATCACGGTCATGATAGATGTCAGTGGAAAAGAAGAAGAAAAAAAAATAAATAAATAAAAAAATAAACAGCAACGTGCAAGCAAGTTGTTGTTGGGTTGTTTGGTTGAGGTTGGGTGGAGGAAGAGGGTTTTATAACAATGTCACACAAAAAAGATTGCACTCACTCCAAATACAAGACACCAAAAAACAAGCTACAGCAAAAAAATAAATAAATAAATAAAAAGCATCAAAGGAAAACCCCACTTTGCCGCCGTGGCAAAGTTATCACACCTCCACAAGTCTGAAAATCAACACCCCCAAACCAGCCTTTTTTTCCCCCCAGTAAATGAAAAAAAAAGCACACAGTTTTAGCTATTAACACCACTTCATGACGGTAAAAAAGGGCACACACAGCTCTATGCACTATTAAAATCAAAATTCCAAACCAAAATAAAAACCAACATACATGCATATGTAATCACCATTTCGAGCTTGTTTGTGTGTGATTGAGTCTACAGGTACGGTAGCTATTGATCTGAGCAATGCCCACAGAGCTATTCCTCAAACCATCAGTTAGCTTAACCCATATCGAGCCTGTCGGACCAGAGAAAGACAACATTGAGTCAAGCTACAGTGTCTATCAATCAATTAAAAAAAAAAAAAAAAAAAAACAACACATCTCACACATACAGACAAACACACACTCTTAAAAAGGACACACAGTCTTAACGCTATCAAATATTCAAAAGGGGTGATACTGCGGTTAGCCATTGATGATCATCATAATTACAGATTACAACCAGCTGTATCTAAGTAAATAGTGTATAAGCCTGCTGACAGCATTGGAGAAATAGCTGCAGTATCAGAAAATGATTCTGTATGGTTTAGATATAACACAATTGTTTTATAACTAACTGTTGTTTGATTCTTTCTCACCAGCAAACACAGTCAATACGATGTAGTGTTGCTACTCACCCATACGGTCTCTGGATGAAAGCCGGATGAATCTGGGGTACACCAAACGTGAATCCTACGTAGAAATATAAAATGGCAGATATTTCTGGTTAAGATACTGTTGTTGGATTTTTACGTTCCCTAAAAAGGTCATGATGTTGAAAGCAGGATGTACATGGATACATGATCATGCTTTATTGATACCTAAGGCTGGACCGGTCGTAGCATGTTTTCTAAAGGGAATCCGAAACCCTCACCTGGCTGCATCACCCGCGGCTTGGCTCCCAGGTAAGCGAGGTTCACGTTGGCCTTCCTGCCGTCAATTATAGGGTTGGGGTCCTTACAAGCTCTGTCTGCTGCAGAGCGATCTGCCATTGTCACCTGGTTAAGAAAAAAAAAGAAAAAAAAAAAAACCATGTCGTGTTGAACGACGTGATGTTGACTTTTACTCTACCGGTCGTTAACGAAACGAAATACACTTAACACAAATTGTCATCTTCGACGCTTCTTTTCCTACAGTCCTGACACTCTTATTTCACTCGGAGGTACTTTACACGGTAACTGGGCCACAAAGTGCATGTGCGTATGTGTGACAAGGTTTTGAGAACAGTTTGACTGGTTAGTCTGGCAATATAAAAACAAAAGTTTGAATCCAACAGCAGAATTATTATTAGGAATCACATCTAAAACAAAACCAATTTGTTGCACTCACTTCAGGACAGTCAAGCCAGTTTGTTGACTTTCTGTCTATGACACTCAATGAACACTCAATCTTTTACGCCTTAGCCAACAAGAGTATACCCTGCTGAAAAAAACAAAACAAAAGAATAGAAACCATCACAGAAATTCTAATGGTTTCCACGACAAACACCAATACAAACCATTCAGTTGTTAACCATTAAAACCATTACCAAATTGTTTCCATTACACAGTAGGACGTAATACGGACGAAGGTCCTTAACGGTATCCACTAGACAGAACACGCCAACAACAGAAAGCAATAAATTACCAGTAGAGACCCACATGGACCATTACAGTTTCCATTAAAACCAGTACAATTCCTATTATAACTATTACAAATTCTACAATGGTTTTTACAGTGGTTTTTTTTTTTTGGTTGTTGTTTGTTTGTTTTTTTTCAGCAGGATGGTAATGAAGGGAATGATTTATATTTATCACCAGAGGACATTTTCAAACTTTGCACACCCCAAAAACTCATTCACAAACCCACCCAAAAAGTTTGTATCTTTACTTCAAACAACACAGACTATTAGCAACAGATAAAAGCCATGAGCAAACCTGACAAAAGGGGAACTGTAGGCTATTGTGTCTTGGTGTGCTCGGTGTTTTTGGCCTCATAGAAAACCCTGACACAGTAAGAGACACCAACATGATCCCTCAACACCAATTTTACTGAATTGTCACAGCCAAATCTGATCAATCAGAGGATTTCTGAGTTTTGTAGCACAATGTGGATGCTTGAGTGTGTTCACAGTTTAAAACAACACCAGCTTTCACATTACTGAGAGCATGTGATGATGATGATGATGATGATGCTATTTAATAATAATAATAATAATAATAATAATAATAATAATAATAAAAGTAGTGATGCAGCTGAGAATAATGTCATGTATGGAGGATTTAGACAGGAGGAAAACAATACTTACAAAACCATACCCCCTGGACTTTCCAGTCTGTCTGTCGGTAATCACGACAGCCTCCTCGATTTCCCCAAACACCTCAAAATATTTCCTCAGACTGGAATCTGTGGTGTGATATGGCAGACCTCCGACAAATATCTTGGTGTAGGTCGTGTCCTTTTGGGTGGTATGCATCCTCAGTCCTCAAACGCTCACGTGCAATGCAATGCAATTAGGAAGAAGAAGAAATAAAAAAAAACAAAAAAAACAAAAACAAAAAGTAGTGCAATGTTTGAGTCGATATACAGCCTGAATCTCTTCTATATATTTCTTTTAAAACACGAAGTTACGAAGACGTATAAAACACGGCTTTGAAGTGACAAACTTTGTTACTCGAGGTAGATTTTATTGTCACTTGTGACTCGTTGAGCGGATTGTTCTGGAGATCATCAAGTGGGTTGAACTCCGCTTCGTAACTGACGTCTAAAAAAGTGCCTCTGACCCATTCCTAAATGCGCCTGACGAAACCCCGCCCACACCGCGATGTGGGAGGGGCTGTGTGTGGCGCCACGCCCACCGCACGCGCCCACCGCACGAACAGCTGGAGAACGGACAACGGAGTAGTTGTGCTCACCCCCGTCCACAAACACTTGTTGCTTTGATAAGTGTGTGTGTGTGTGTGTGTGAGTGTGAGTGTGTGTGTGTGTGTGTGTGCGCATACATTCTGAGGCCTACAGTATTTCAGTGAATCAATGGGAATAATAAGACCACCACTGACCAGATATTATTTAGATGGTGGGCCATTTAAAAAAATTTTTTTGACTTGGTAGTGGCCGATATAAACGTCTCTGTGTTGCTGTTATGTTGTGAATAATAATAATAATAATAATAATAATAATAATAATAATAATTCCTTAGATTTTATACAGTGCTTTTCTAGACACTCAAAGCGCTTAACAGTGTATTGGGGGGATCGCCTCAACCACTTCTAGCGCATAGCATCCACTTGGATGATGCGAGGGCACCCATAGTGCACCAGAACGGCCAACACACACCAGCTACTGGTGGAGAGGCGAGGAGAGTGATGTAGACAATTCACGAATGGAGATTATTGGGGGCCATGATAGATAAGGGCCAATGAGGGAATTTCGGCAGGACACCGGGGTTATATCCCTACTCTTTATGAGAAGTGAATACTATTCCAAATCAAAATACCCAGCCAAGAGTGGTCCTGAGATCAGAAACTAACACTGATGTAGAAACAGGACAAGTTGCACAAGCTGAGTATTTAAAAATATGAGCTATAGCGTGGATCTAACAGTTTGTGACACTACAGGTAGAAATGCCGAATCCCAGCTTTAGGGCTGCATGCCACATGGGTTTCCTCTGGGTTGACTGGTTTCCTCCTACATCCCAAAAATATGCCAGTAGGTGAATTAGCTATGATAAATTGCTCCTCAGTGCAAATGAGCTTGTGAATGTGTGTGTGTGTGTGTGTGTGTGTGTGTTTGTGTTTGTTGCCCTGCAATGGACTGGAATTCCCGCTCCAGATCCATCACAATTCTGTTAAAGATGAAATGATTACTGAAGATGAATGACTCAATAGTGTCTCCAACTATAAACCTATGAAGTAGACCAACAAGGTAGATGTCCTGTACACAGTGTTTAATTAAGTCTATCATTGTAGCTCCTGATACACACTTACCAGCACACTAACCATTTGAATAATATCAGGTCAATGGTGGTCCCGTTCTCCCAGTCCAAAGACGTGTAACGTAGGCTTCCATTGATGGAGAAAGTATACTTGGTGGACATTCAGTAATTACTGATAAATACCTACAAAGTGCACCTATATGGTACACAATAAAATGTCCAATGGGTGTAGGTACATGGTAGGTCTACATAAAAAAGTAAGCATTGAGTGTATTGCTACCACATTAACTTCCTGATGAAGACCTTCCATTTCATCTAAAGGCTGAATGATGTCTATGTTAGAAGAGACCCACCAACTGGCCAGCGTGTCCTCTGAGACAGCATAAGCTAAAGATCCAGACAAAGTCTGAGCAAGAGACAGCATGACTGTGAGACAGGTGCATACTGTAGGACTGATGTTCTTCAGATAATGTTACACTTAGAGCACAGAGTCACCAGTGTGCCAACTGCCTCTGTGTGTGTACAGCATGTGTGTAGCATATACATAATATATAGCTCCAGTCATTACATTGCTGAACACGTTCATTTTTTTAGAAAGAGTGTGAGGGTTTTTATGAGAAAAGAATGCTTATCCTATTATTTTTGTGACATCAATCAAACTGGACTATAAACACCACTGATCTATTGGCAGTTGATGGCAAATTTCTAGGTCTGAAACATCACCTGGACACCACTGGATGTCATTACAGTTGGGGTCTGAACTGAACAGAAATCCAAGCTTTACCTACATAACATTTGACTGAAAGTATGCACACCCTAATTGCATATCTCCATATAGTTTAACTGTATCTTTGTCACAAGGGTGTCACTAGGCTAGCACATAAACAATCACAATTATATGTGACGTCAATCTCACTATGAGTTGCACAAACAGAAAGAGCAGCTCATTTTATAGTCCTGTTGGTAATTCAAACCAGGTAATGCGATACGGCCGGCGTTGAATTATTAATACAGCCTCTCATTTAGCCCGCAAACTTCCATATCGCTCGGCTGATGTGGGTTTTGTCGAGTGCAACCCGAGAGGAGGTCGCTTTGCTGAGGCCCACCACGCTTCACCTGCTTTCTGACGCCCAGTGCTTTGCAATACAGAACTGAGGCTTTACAGATTAAAAAAAAAAAAAAAAAGCAAAGAAAAGACATGACAGCCGTGACTTGAGCCTAACAGAGAACCGTTTCAGTGTGTGTGCTAATTTATTAATGCAACCATTAAGCCAATGTAATAGAGACAGATCCGGATTTCAAGAAGATTACAATGGGATGCTATCCTATTCCATTCCCTTGTACTCGTGTGCCTTTAATTTTACTGGATTTTGTGCAACCATAATTAGTATATGACAATTGTGGATGCATTTTGTTAGCCTGATGGAATTCACACATACACTAAGTGAATTCTCTTACACACACTTTTAAATCAGAGATCTAGACTAGTCAGTCAAGAAAATCTTTTTTTAAATCCACACATCATACAGTATATGTTTAAAGACGTTTGTATGTATGTTCATTTTTATATTACAAAGTATGAATTACTGTAGATAACCTTTGACTGACCGCAAGTCACATGTCAGACCTTAGCAGATATAATCTCCAACAGATGTGGTTACAGTTGGGACTTTCACTGCAGTGTAAAAGACAGATTATTAGCAGCTGCAACTAACCCTTGCTCGTGTCCGAAGACAATTTTCCAGACACACACACACATACACACGCGCACGCACACACACACACACACACACACACAAACAAGCACACTCACAAGTATATGATCTACACATAGGCAAATGGAACAGGTAACGTTTTAATGAGATTTATTCCCCCTGTGCTAATTAGAGTGAGGTACAGGTACACACAATACTCATATGAAAGACAGCTCTCAATTTCACACATACTATATCTGCTTGGCAGCATGGCAAATTTCATCTACAGTTGAACACACAGTACCACCTTGTGGATTAAATAGCCCTGTACAACCCTATTCCAGTGTATAGGCTCATAATGTACTATTGCTTTGTTCAGTTTTCTTGAACACAAGCTACAGAGAACACCAAGGCTGATATATTTGCCTAATAATATTTTATTCATATTAGGGTCTTTGTGCATATTTGAATATCATTAAATAAGGCAAATAAAAATCTGTTTATATATCTTCAAACAAGAGCGTTTTATATAATATATAGATTAGTTGTTTTGTAGAACAGAAAGCCAGAAATCCATTCTTGGCAACTACTTTGACCTTTATATACGTTCGAATAACCACTATCATTCATACCTATTCATGTATTTGGCTCCATTTTGTACATCACCTTGATAGAGCATTAAAAGTATAGGAAGTAAATAATATACTAATACACAAGTGTATGTCTAAAGAAATACCATCTTCAACATCTGTAGTATATTACAGTGGACAATAATTTAAACAAACTTCCCTGGACTCAAAAAAAAAACAAAGAACAAAATGCCTGTGTACTTGAAACTTACTTACAATAGAAGTCTAAAGGCAAATTGGAATTAATTCAGTTACAAAAATATATTTGCAATTTTTGAAAGAATTATTCAGCAGGGTAGTTGGTAAATTGTTGCCGTATGGCAACAATGTGCAATGGTGGAAAGTATCATATAGTCCAAAATATACATTTTGTTTTGAGGTTACAATTCCAATTATTGCATTTTCCAGACTATAAATTGCTCAGGTTTTTTTTTTCCACCTAGTAAGCATGTGAAAGTTATACAGTATTCTTCTAGAAAGGAATTTCAGTTGTAAAAAGTATGTGAATGGATTTACTCCCTCAAAATACATACAAAAAATAGATCCAATCATGTTTTGGATGAAGTTTTAATTCTTTCTCTTGAATTCTGAATTCTTTCTCATGAAACATAAAATTTAGAAAATAAGGTGCAGTTTTTCTTACTTTGAATTTGAAAATAATGTAAATATACTATCAGAGATGTCTAGTGTTTTTTTTATGTAGGCCTGTTTCAATTCATGAATGCACATGCACCACAGTTCCATTATCACATGTTGTTGCCATATGGCAACAAGTACATTTTACCATTTAACAGAATACTCAAAATATATAAATGTGTTTAAATGCCAAATATATTAATGTTAACTTAGCTCAGGTAGTGTTTAAATATTTGGCATGGCATTTTTTCGTTATGTCAAGGCTAAAAGACCCCTTTTTCCAGTGACATAGAAAAACAGAAGTTTTGTATTTGTAAGTTAAAAAATTTAAATCATTACACGCTAACAGTAAAGGTCTTTGGATGAGACAGACAATTTCTGTCATTACTGGTTGATTTCCAGAATTCAGCCTCAGTGACAAAATTTCCCAGACAGCCACACATATGTGTTTTATATCAGTTTTATGACTGCTCCAACAACTGCCCTTAGACATCCTCATAAGTGAGTTCTGAATAAACAGTTCTGAAGTGAGTTCTGAATAAAAAATGAATAAACAGGGAATCATGCATCATCTCTGGTAATCTCACATACACTACATGTGGTGAGAAAGAGAGAGAAAAATGCTGGAGTATTCCTTTAAGTTGATCTTCACTAGAGTGGCAACTTAATGGCAACTGACAAAACTGATATGTATGTCTGTTTGTTCTATGTGTTGAAGTGACCCTTGCCCAATGTTAACAAAAACTAACTAGAGTATTATAAAGTGCAAGTGCAAACCTGTATGCTTTTAAAATCCCAATTTATATGTATACTTACTTTATGTGCCTCTATCATGCTAAATAAAATCTGGATAGGAATAAGCTGTGCTGAACCAGCATTATAGTAGTGATCCAGACAGAGGGTAGAGCAGCCCCAGGTTAAAAGACTTCATTCTGTTGAAAGGTTGAGTCATTCGCCCGCACAGGAGAGTAGGTCGGCTGCTTCTGCTCCACTGCTGCCCATGTCAGGATCTTTGGCTGTGGTTGGGATGTGGGAAGATGGAGGAGAATCAAATTCTGGGACGTCGTCCTCCCCAACTCCGACAAGAGTGGCTCCAAAAGGCCTTGCAGATTTAACCCTCAGTCTGTTTCGCAGCTCTTCCTCCCGTACCTGCACATAAGCAGTACATATATTCATTTAAAGTGCTATATATTTAGTACATTGGCTGATTATTCCATGAGCAGACAGTACATTATACCACAGCACTGTTGGGATTCTCAAATCTGATTGATCAGGTTAAAATTCACCGTGACTTGGACAGTAGTTCCGGCTGCAAGGCAAATCACAGCTTTATATTAATGCGGTTGTTCTAGTACGTTAGTATTTCTATAGTAACAATACACAGTAACTTGATTGGAGTACACTCCACATAAAGGGATTTTTTTTTTTAAATGTGTGGAATTGTTTGATATGATGATGTTTAGTTAGCATTTTTGGAAGGAGTCTCCAGTATCAGTGCTTTGCAACAGTTCAATTCAATTCAATTAAATTTTATTTGTATAGCGCTTTTAACGATGGGCATCGTCTCAAAGCAGCTTTACAGAAATAGTTTTATATAAACACAGGATACAGATTTTAAGTGTGTGAATTTATCTCTATCGAGCAAGCCGGTGGCAACGGTCTTTAAGTTTTCCAACGTGGGAAAGTCTTTGCGGTTTCTTGGTAACCTGACAAGCTGCATTTTTTTGTTTGAGAGAGAGAGAGAGAGAGAGAGAGAGAGAGAGAGAGAGAGAGAGAAAAAAAGAGACTGGTGAAGGAAAGCTGCTATAAGGTAAATTATAATGTATAGCTGCTAAAAGTAAGTGATAACAGGAACTAACCATTTGTCATTCCACAACATTAAACATAACCATAAATTTATCAAATG
Organism: Stegophilus panzeri; assembly: GCA_024331685.1. Taxonomy (NCBI): domain Eukaryota; kingdom Metazoa; phylum Chordata; class Actinopteri; order Siluriformes; family Trichomycteridae; genus Stegophilus; species Stegophilus panzeri. The sequence goes on along the minus strand of JANDJT010000141.1, from coordinate 14,147,124 downwards.
TATGATGTCATTCTTTAATAAATAAAAATGGTTAGTACTGGCAGATTGCTGTGGTATAAGGGGAATAAAATTCTTGCTGTAGGACATGCTGTTATTGGATGCTTTGCATTGGGCTGTATTACACCACCGTGCCGTTGATTTTGGTTTATTCTTTACGTAAATGTATTTTTGCAGGCTTAATTTCATCCTATATTGTTTATAGAAGTACTTTGCAGGCTTAAATTGATTGTATATTGATTACAGAAATATTGAGCGATGCAAAAATGATCTATGCATTTGTGACACGCAAAATTAATTGAATGTTCTGCTTAGGGGAGTCACCAAGAAGAGAAAATAATACCTGCACTGGCACAATCTTTTACACAAGTGCTGTCCAACATTTTAAAAAGCCTTGGAAAACATATATTTTAATATAGCATTTCATTAAAAGGTACTTCCTGATTACATCTGATCTTTTATCTTCAGTTTATTTTATTTATTTGTAAAACTCTTTTTTTTTCCTCACTTGTATTTCATTTTATTTTATATTTGTATATATTTATAATTTTATCTTTACACTAATTTTTTGTATTTGAAAAAAAAAAAAAAAAAAAAAAAAAAGTGTTATGGATTTTGTTTCTGTTGTACCTTCCTCCTTTCCTCTACTTGTCTCATCTTCTCATCGATGTCTTCCTTTCTAGTGAGCTCTTGTTCTTTACGGATCTTCAGTGACTCTAGGCGAGGTGGTGGCCTCTTCGTCTGCCTCTCTGCGTCAGCCAGCTGCGTGACACCAGACACATTACATCGATTATATAGTCGAAGAGATCCGACTACAATCTTCAACAGACAGTATCTGGATGCTGTGTTTGCACTATGACACACTGACCATGATGTTGTATGCTTCTCCGCTGCCTGCCACTCTGCTTTGGGCCGGGATGATGCCCTGACTCAGCAGCTGCTCCAGAATCACACTAGACTCCGGTCTCTGGCTCTCCTGATTCAGCCTTGGACTCTGAGCTACGGTGCCACAAAGTTATTGAGTTGATATTGTGAAAAAGGGTAAGCATTCTCTTATCTCTTATATGAAGGCCTCCATATTTAGATAACTTTAGAAAGTCAGCTCATTAAACCAGGTGTTCTGGGGACGCTGAATTTTTCCCTATTCCCAATACTCAGGTATGTGGGAACCAGGGAACCCTTGAAATTTCGACCTATTTCAGAGATGAAAACTTTGCTCCGTGAAATCTGGAGGCTGCCAGTGGAGCTAAAATATATTTATTTTCTGTAACTCAATGATTTAAGAGCAAACAATTATTTTTACTAATGACCACTTTTGTCCTCATACCTTGCAGTGGTGGGAGAATCCTAGGAAGTGTCCTGGATCGAACCATGGTCTCTCCTCCATCCAGACCAACTCCACTGTCTGTTGTGTTTTTAGAGATGGCCGAGTCACCACGAGGACTCCCGCACACTGGATCAATCTATGGTTTTACATACAAAGAATCTCATGAACTTTATTTGTGACTGACTAATTCATACACTCACTTCAGGAGTAACTGGTACTGTGTAATCCTGCAAAGGTGGGAAAATGTCTGTGCTTCCTAAAATACAGTACAACCATCCCATAAAATATGATTCTTGTGTTTAAAATAAAACTTTCAACATGTGCTTTTTATTAACCCCGTTAAAGGAATATTCCAGCATTTTCTCAACAACCTATTCCTAATCCACCACATCCGCATCATATGTGAATTTAAACATGTTTCTCTGTATCGTGAAAAGAATGGAAAAATGATGTGGCTGTTGTTGACAACTGCCCATAGATCTACTATAAGGCAGGTTTGGGTAAACAGGTTTTCTGTTCTTTTCCCAGTACAGTGTAATGTGCTGAATTATTTTGTCATGGTAATAATCCAGTACAATAATCCAGTACAGCCTTCTTTGCTCATATTTATCAAGGGTGCCAGTATTAGTGCATATATACATACAGATTTTAAGTTTAAGTTTAAGGGGACAATTACTTTTTCGCATTAGTGATAGGTGTCGGATAACTTTTTTTTTTTTTGCTTCAATAAAAAAGAAAAGAAAAGAAAAATCTATTGTGTGTTTACTCAAGTTAACTTTGTTTTATGTTTTACGTTTGAAGATCTAAAACTATTTAGTATGAGATATAAATGAGGATGTATATATAGGCTATGTGTGTGTGTGTGAGTGTGTGTGTGTGTGTGTGTGTGTGTGTGTGTGTGTGTGTGAAATGTTCTAAGTTCATTTATTCATCTTCTGTAAGCACTTTATCCTGGTTCAGGGTAACGCTGGATCTGGAACGTATCATGACAACACCAGTCAAGAAGGAATACACCCTGGATATGACTGATTAATAAAGATAAACGGATTTATTAATAATCCAGACCAACTTTCTTCTAAGCAGCGTAAGGTTGTACTTGACTAATTAAGGCTAGCTATCAGCCTGCACTTCTCTTCAAGGAAAGTATCTTACTAACAATAACAGTTAAATGTGTGATTAAATGAATGTTCAACTCAGCCCAGTATTAAGCAGGCTGTTAAACCCAAAGCTTGAGCAGGTTGTGGAGATGAACACTGGCAAAACATCAGAGCATCACACAGTGTAACTGGGCACTAGTCATGGCAGACTGTTCACATGTTAATAACTCACTTCAGAGCAGAACTTCACACTCAGCTAACTTTATTTCCAGATATCAATATCTCCTTACTGGACATTGTAATGTTACTAAAGCGAGAACGATGATGAAAAACGGTTGTTACCTCAGCTGTGGTGTGGAGGCTGCCCGGTTTTGCGGGTTCAACCACCTTTATTCTGGAACTCCCGCAGCCCATGTTCAGTCTTCAGCACAACCTGACCTGTTTCACCTGATACCACCAACAAGTGGTAGATATAATCAGATATGATGAGGAAATGTCGCATTCCTGTACACGAACTCATGTCGCCATGGACTCTAACGGTCGCTAGGGCTCGTTGCTACAATAAATCTGACCCTGTGTTTCAGACGTCATAATGGATTTTCTGGAGCCAGACCGTCGCCTACGAACTCTCTCTCTCTCTCACACACACACACACACACACACACACAGTGCCGTGTGCTCCAAGGGACTAGCCCCTAATTGTGTTCCATATGATTGTGCAAAAGGGGAGAGCGGGGTCAGTTGTAACATTATCCATTTCTCCAATCAGCGCTAAGCTACAGTATTCAAACTCACTCTATACATGCTCAGGGCTACACTGCAGAAATGACAACATCAAAGGACCTGCAGGCCTCTCTCGCATCAATAAAGGTCACTGTTCATGACTCCACTATCAGAAAGACACTGGGCAAAAATGGCATCCA
>JANDJT010000141.1:14068840-14079642 GCA_024331685.1 Stegophilus panzeri | reverse complement strand
TCACCATGACCCTTAACGTTCTGGTCAACATGACCCGAAATCACCATGACCCGTAACGTTCTGGTCAACATGACCCGAAATCACCATGGACCTTAACGTTCTGGTCAAACTGACCCGAAATCACCATGACCCGTAACATTCTGGTCAAACTGACCCGAAATCACCATGGACCTTAACGTTCTGGTCAAACTGACCCGAAATCACCATGACCCGTAACGTTCTGGTCAACATGACCCGAAATCACCATGACCTGTAACGTTCTGGTCAACATGACCCGAAATCACCATGACCCATAACGTTCTGATCACCATGACCCTTAACGTTCTGGTCAACATGACCCGAAATCACCATGACCCGTAACGTTCTGGTCAACATGACCCGTAATGTTCGGGTCAAACTGATTATAAAAAGTTATAACGTTTCCAAGCTTGGTTATTGTGCCTGATCTACCTAAAGGCAACATGACCTGTTCATTAACCCTTGTGTTATGTCCTCTACTTAACAGTGGATGATACTGTAAATGTTATTAATGATTACTAGGGACAGCATTATACACTATATACATTTATAGGGCCAAAAGTTTGTGGACACTGGCTCTAATGTTTAGTTCCTCCTTTGCCGTTATAATAATCTCCACTCTTCTGGGAAGGCTTTCCACTGGATTTTAAAGCGTGGCTGTGGGGATTGGTGTTCATTCATCTACAAGAGCGTTAGTGATGTCAGGTGAGGAGGTCTGAGGTGCAGTCGGTGTTCCAGTTCATCCCAAAGGTGTTCACTGGGGTTGAGGTCAGGGATCTGTGCAGGACACTCGAGTTATATATTAAGCTGTCAGTAAGTATAGCACGGCATCGTGGGTAATATAGTAAGCTGTCAGTAAGTATAGCACGGCACCGTGGGTAATATAGCAAGCTGTCAGTAAGTATAGCACGGCACCGTGGGTAATATAGCAAGCTGTCAGTAAGTATAGCATGGCATTGTGGGTAATATAGTAAGCTGTCAGCCAAAGTGGAAAATAAATCATCATGCCTATGAAGGAAGCTTCAACTTTAGGAATCAACTCAGAGTTTTATCGGATCCTTTTGAAGTTCACATGTTATGTTGTTGATCACATGTTAAATTATAAAGATAAATTTAAAACATGTTCAGCGTGGATTTTTCCTTTAATTGATAAACATTTTCATAATGTCAACACAACACATTAGCAATACCTTACTGTACTTACTCTGAGGAGTACCGTACTGTAAGTGAGTACTGTACTTACTCTGAGGAGTACCGTACTGTAAGTGAGTACTGTACTTACTCTGAGGAGTACCGTACTGTAAGTGAGTACTGAACTTACTCTGAGGAGTACCGTACTGTAAGTCAGTGTTGTAAAAGTATACCCAGGATGCTTATGTAAATTGTGTGACATTGTTTGTTGGGTTCTCAATATAATAATAATAATAATAATAATAATAATAATAATGATGATGATGATGATGATGTCCACTCCTGCTTATTACTTTTAATTCATCCACTGCAGGTATGGTGTTAAGACAGTTGCCGCTATCAGAAAGTGAAACATTGGGTATGAGATGTGTAAAAGATGGGTAATCAGGAGCTTGAAGATGTGTTTGTAGCTGTTATACGGCCAAAGAGTGCTGTGAGCCTCAGCTCCAAGGAGTACCGCGCCAAAGCATATGAGGTGAGAACAGTGACACTTACTTACACGCTTATACTCACCTTGTATCTACACTCAGTGGTCTTTTGCACTTATACTTGCCTATGCATGTATTTTGTAATTATATAATTATAACTGACGTGTAGCCTGTCTGTTGCTATAAACAAATTGTCAGCATGCCTCGATTCCATGTTTCAATGGAAAAGGACCACCATAGGACCAACTGTTATTTAGCTGTGACACAGGGAGTACGGGGAGGGGGCTGACACGTTGTCCATAGCAACAGATAATTGTACACATACGCAGTGCATCTATATGGTAGGTTTACCTATTTCTAGGTATACTATATGGCCAAACGTTTGTGGACACCTGACCATCACACCCATGTTTGTTGAACATCCCATTCAGGATTTGGTCCCCATTTATTGCTATTATAATAACCTCCACTCTTCTAGGAAGGCTTTCCATTGGATGTGGGGATTTGTGTTTATTCAGCTACAAGAGCATTAGTGAGATCAGGTAGTGATGGCAGGTGAGGAGGTCTGGGGTGCAGTCAGTGTTCCAGTTCATCCCAAAGGTGTTGTAGGGTTGAGGTCAGGGTTCTGTGCAGGACACTCGAGTTCTTCCACACCACCTTTCTCAAACCATGTCTTCATTGAGCTCGCTTCGTGTACAGGAGCATTGTCATGCTGGAACAGGTTTGGGCCTCTTAGTTCCAGAGAAAGGAAATTGTAACGCTACAGCGTACAAAGACATCCTGTGCAACAGTTTGAGGAAGAACCACATATGGTTGTCCAGCTGTCCATATAGTGTATAAGCTAGGTGTTCCAAATTAAACGATCACCGTGTATAAGTTACAAGTGTATAGTTTGGACTGATTTATGTAAATGAAGTATATACATGTAAATTAATGTAATGAAAAGGCAAATGAACGTATTCATACTTCTTTTTTTTGTTCACAGAGTAAAAGACATCTTTACATATTGTGCATAAATGTTCGTGTAAACACGTATGCTACTTATTTACATATCGGGTCATTTCTGTAGATTCTGCTGATTGAAGTTCCACTTGAGGGAAAAGAGAAGAAGAGGAAGAAGGTTCTCCTGGGGACCAAAATCCATGCAGGCAGTGACAAGATAAAGTCAATCCTGGAATATGTGGACGAAGCAACTAAGCCCATATCAAATAACCAAGGCATAATTGGTTAGTATATCCTCTTATCATTTCATACACGCGTAGTATTTAACGTTAAGCAGAAGAACACGAGAGTGGGCATGCTATCATAAATAACATCACTGAATGTAATAGTATGTATTAGCAGAGCGCTTTAATGTCAAACGTGTATGTGCTGTGCTGCCGGTACTGGTGTCACGGTTGTGGTGTGATAGAACTGAAACTTCTGATCAGTCAGAATCGAGACTTCTGACTACAGCACCGTGTTATAAGCATTAATTATTGGCTACATAGAAGCAGAGTGATCAGAATGGAAGAAACAGTGAATCAGTCAACTATTTTATGTCTTCACATGTTCTTGATTAAGGATTGTTAATACACCGTGTGTGTGGTGTGTGTTGTCACAGGGAAACGTGTTGTGCACATGAGGAAGTTCCCTCTAGATGGGGAGAACGAAGGGAAAGAGGCCTCTCTATTTATTGTGCCAATTAATGTTAAAGGTAAGATACTGGGATGTTTACAAGGACAGTGTAACTGTCTGGATCTTTTTGGAAAACATGTCAATGTACACTACCGGTCAAAAGTTTGTGGACACTCGACTGAAATGTTTCTCACGCTCTTAAGGTGTGCGATTTTGATCTGATGGTATGTGATTAAATGTATGAAATCGGTGTTGTATAATTGCGCCGACATATTCGTTTCTTTCATTAGAAAACGAACATTTTATTTACAATTTATTTATTTATTTATTTATTTATTTATTTTAAACGGTCGACTCGGAGCGAAATATTCGGAAAAGCAGCCGATAAGCGTCCGGCGTCGGTGTGAACTCCTTTAATACCGTTTAAAAAGCATCTCAGGGAAATTCCTCAAGAGATCTGTCGAGAAAACGCCAAGAATACATTTCTGGAAATTCTAGGCAAAAAGGGCGTCTACTTTAAAGATGCTAAAATACTAAATTATTTAGATTTATTTTGGATTTTTAATCACAACATAGTTCCCATAGTTCCATTTGTGTTACTTTTGATGACTTTATTATTATCATAAACTATGGAAAAATAAAAATAAAGAATGAGTGTGTCTAAACTTTTGACCGGTAATGTATACTTGGGTCATAATTAATACAGCGGTCTCTAATCCTCTCCAGATAATAGTAAGGCTGTGTATCACCCTGGGAGTCCCAGCTTTTACTGCCTTCAAGACATCATGCGTGTGTGCAGCGAAACCAGCGCCCACTTCAACTCAATCACCTCGAAGATGCTTCTCGGCCTTGACAAGTAGGCTTCGACGGCTTCCATGCTCGTGCCAGTATTATATCTCCTCTGTGTGGTAGAATCGAGTATAAGTACGGGTTTATTATTTTCTGGGAGTCAAAGAATCACAGAAACCTCATGAAGTCCTACAAGTTACCAATCACGAGCGCCACGCGATCCCATAGGGAAAGTGTGCCAAATGTGGTCTAAAGAATGAATGAGAGTTAGAATGGAGAGCAGTTTTATGGAAAGCTGTGGAAACAGAGCTAAAATGATATATGTTGTAACTCATATTTAAATAAATACATTTACATTTTACATAAATAAAAATGGGTGATATGTATTTGTCAGAGCCCTTTGTTGCATGTGAGGCAAATCGCAACCGCAATAAAAAAACAGTGACCCCTCTCCTTGCCCGCACTTCACTCCAATGTGGGTAGCCGTTTAAAGAAGGAACAGAGCTGAGCCTGTTTCTGGGCTGGAAAAATGTAGACCTAAGACTGAAAGGAATGAAGATGCAAGACCCATTGCACGGCAATATTGAGAATCACTGTTTTTTTTGTTTTTTTTAAATTAACATTAAAATTTATATAATTATTACATGTGTGTGAATGTCTGTGTGATCGTGTGCCCTGTGATGGATTGGCACCCTGTCCAGGGTGTACCCCGCCTTGTGCCCGATGCTTCTTGGGATAGGCTCCAGGTTTCCCTGTGACCCTGAAAAGGATTAATCAGTATAGAAGATGGATGGATGGATGGATGGATAATTATTACATATCTTAAAAACACTCAAACATTACATACAACATATAACTTTAATCTGGTTTATAAGCAGTATTTCGATTTTTATGTCTGAAGTGTTCTACTAACAATATTGCACTGATCATAAGTTATAGCCTGATATATTTATTTGGTCGCACACCACAGTATATGCTGACAGGGCAAAATAAAAGATTTTGTATTACTGAAAAACGTCTGTGTTGCTGCCCTCAGGTGGTTAGCGGAGCAGCACAGCGTGCCGCACGCTATCCCTGCACTCTTCAGACCCGCGCCTATAGAGAGGGTCAAAACCAACGTGAGCAATCCAGCCTACTCTACTGAAAGCAAGCAGAACGACACGCTTCACATGGGCTACACCGCGCTGGAGATCAAGAGCAAGATGATGTCACTGGAGAGGGCAGACATTTGTATCGAGAATCCGCTCTTCGGCTCAGACCTGCAGTACACCAACAGAGTGAGATAACAGTAAACGTCTTTTAAAATAAGAAAAGGAGCAGCGTGTTCAGAAAATCAGACATACTAGCGCAGTATATCAGAAGATAATAAAGCAGAAAATCTTTTTAAAAGAATCCTCCGTGTATTAATTAAGAGTAATGACTTAAGTGCAGTTGTTTGTCTGTGTCTTGTGTGTATAGGTGGATAAGGTCATCATTAATCCGTACTTTGGCTTGGGCGCTCCAGACTACTCCAAAATCCAGATTCCAAAGAGAGAGAAATGGCAGCGTAGCATGACCAGTGTGACTGAGGACAAGTGAGTGAATAAAGGAGTCTCTGCTATGTTCCACAGTTGCTACACGTATTACAGTTCAGGGTACTGCTGTACTACTGCAGCTCTTTCTCTAGGAAATGAGAATTTTTTAAAATTAAGATCACTGTTTCGAATTCGAATCCATTGTAAAGCCCACGATCTTTAAATACCTCCTCGTTTTAAAGAGATCGCCAGTGGGTAGATGACTTCCCCCTGCATCGCAGCGCTTGCGAGGGAGACACAGAGCTTCTGTCCAAACTGCTGGACAGTGGTTATTCTGTCAAACTGCTGGACAGTGATCACTGGGCCCCCATCCATTATGCATGCTGGTATGTACCGTCTTCTCCTGTGTCTCGCTCGCTCTCCGTTTAATCTCACAAGGGTAATAGTGTGAAATTAAAGGGTTCGGACTGTTAAAAAATGAACATACAATAGAAGGCAGAAGAAAAATGGTGGTATTTGTGATGTGGCTGTTTTAATCTTGCAGGCATGGGAAGGTGGAGGCCACGAAACTTTTGTTGGAGAAAGGAAATTGCAACCCCAACCTGCTGAATGGACAGCTTAGCTCCCCCTTGCACTTTGCAGCCGGAGGAGGCCACTCAGAGATTGTGGAGCTCCTGCTTCAGCACCCTGATATAGACAGGGTGAGTCAAGCTGCCTAAAATAGCTTTCTTTTTTTCTTTTTTTTTTTTTTTTTGCTACTGCACTGACCAGTGAGTTAGCGTCTATGTGTTTCTAAATGCTAACAAAGTCTTATAGATGAAGCCACACCTTACGTTCATGTTAAGCACATCTGTTATAAGGCATTCTTTTCTTTTCTTTCGCAATTCCCATATGTTTTGTTATTCTTTTTTTTTTTAAGCACATTGAAGACCAACAGAAACGTTCCCCCCTTCAAGTCTGTGAGGAGAATAAACAGAACAACTGGGAGGAGAGTGTAAAACTCCTTAAACAAGCCACTAACCAGCCAGTAAGTATGATCGCCCTCTATATACAGTACTTATATACTTCAAGAAAAACTTGAGTTGTTTAAATGAACGTTAATAGTTGTTAAATGCTTGGGTTTAGGCCCGGCGACATGTACAGTACGGTACGGTGCAGAAGTTTTAGGCACATGCAAAGAAATGCTGTAGAGCAAAGATGCCTTCAAAAATAATGAAAGTAAATGTTTCTACGTTTAAAAAAAAAAATACAGTAAAGAGCAGTACAGAGTAGTAAATGAAACAAAGTCAATGTTTGGTGTGACAAAAAAATAAAAATAGTTTTAAAAGGAAACGGGCTGTAAGTTTTATTTTGCAGAACCAGACACGGTTCTTCTGGAGACTTTGCCTGTCTCACTCGCTTCTTATTTCTGCAGCGAAACCCAGCAGCCTTCATTGTGTGTTTAATCTGAAAAGTGTCTCTTACGTAATCTGCTGCTTTCTTTACTGACATACAAACATTTTTGCGTAACATTTACTTTTGTTATTCTAGAAAACTAATGTTCGGGAATCTAAAATGTTTTTTGTACCGACTCGATAATGTAGAAGTCATAAAATAAAAATCTATAACAAAGTTTGTACGGAAAAAAAAATAGGGTGTCTAAAACTTTTGCACAGTACCGTGTGTATATGGATCTATAGACTTTACTGTATTGCCTGGCTTTACTCAGCATACGAATGCACACACCCGTGAGAAAGTAAGCTGGAGAGTACACAAAAGTCCTTCAGCGTCACTATTCCTCTAAGTTTTAATGAGCACCTGCATGAAAACTGTGTCAGTATGAAAAGGTGCGGATTTACCGCATGGATGGTTCGTACCGCTCAGTGGAGTTGAAGCACGGCAACAACACTACGGTGCAGCAGATCATGGAGGGTATGAGGCTCTCACAGGAAACACAGCAGTACTTCACCATCTGGATCTGCTCTGAGAACCTCAGTGAGTCCCACCGCAACATTGTACAGTCCTAAAAAGAACATGAAAACTTAGCTCTTTTTCACAACGCTTTCCATCCATGGAAAACGATCGCATTGCTGTTTAAGCCGGAATTTCTGGCACTTTCTTACACCGAACTACACACAAGCAGCATTTGTTTTTAATAGGTTAAACAGAATGACTGGGATAAATGCAACAAAGACGTGTGACTTGTAACCAAGCAGTTGTCGTCGTTTTTAAGGTCTGCAGCTGAAGCCCTATCACAAGCCCTTACAGCATTTGCGTATCTGGCCCGAGATCGTCACAGACCTGACTGCGCTGGACCCACAGAGGGAAAGCCCCCAACTTTTCCTACGCAGAGATGTCCGTCTGCCTCTGGATGTTGAAAAGAAGGTGTCGTACAGTTTTACCATTCCCGCACACCGCTTTTCCAGTTGTACCAAGTTTAAACAAGGGCAACTATTGCCTAAATACAAGATAGATGGATGAAAAGACCGTTAATCCTGTAACTGTTTCGTTGGACATTTCCTCTAGGTTGAAGATCCGCTCTCCATCCTCATCCTGTTTGATGAAGCTCGCTTCTTCCTCCTCAAAGGTTTCTTCTCATCATCAGATAGCAAGCTCATAACTCTAGCCAGCCTCCTTCTGCAGATCATTTACGGCAACTATGACAGCAAAAAACACAAACAAGGCTTTCTGAAGTAAGCACCAGCTTCACATTAAATTGATGCTAGAGTCAGCCTTTTCCTATATACGATGCTCCCATGATACACCTTCTTCTCACTCTGTCTGTTTTCAACAGTGAGGAAAACCTGAAGTCCATCGTTCCGATCTCCAAAGTGAAAAGTAAAGCACATCACTGGACCAACAGAATACTTCACGAGTATAAGGCAGGGTTGCATTTCAGATCAGATCATTGATTTTTTTTAAAACTCTGATTTTATTATGCTGTGTCTAATCTGACCACTGTGTATATTGGTTTATTAGAGTGTGAGCACCAGTGAGGGAGTGAGTAAAGAAATGCATCACCTTCAGCGCCTCTTCCTGCAGAACTGCTGGGACATTCCCACCTACGGTGCTGCGTTTTTCACCGGCCAGGTCTACACCAAGGCCAGCTCCAGCACCCACAAGGTCATCCGGGTCTACGTGGGGGTCAACACCAAAGGACTGCACCTCATGAACATGGAAACCAAGGTGAGGCATTAGCATGTCGTTATCGTAACGACTTTCTGCAGAGATCAGTAACGATAATGATAATAATAGCAATGGCGACAATAGTAAATATTGTCACAAGGAGCGATTATTTGGGGCCCAAGCACTAGTATGAAATTATGCCCAAATTTGTACATATTGCAATAGTGTTCCTTTTGATTAATGGCCATCTGTTTCTGCAGACTGTTTTACCATGATGCACTTAACAAACCTGTTAAGTTTGACAAAGTTTTTCTGAATTTTGAACCAAACGCATCAATACACACCTTATTAAACCGTAAACATTCTGTTGTATGACACCACACCATTATTATTATTTCTCTCTTTTTTATCTAGAATTCACTCTCGTTATTTTACATTTTTATTCGTTTCCAAAGTAATTTTAATAAATCAGCCTTTTAAATATTCTTTTTTTTTCCCCCACATAGTGTAAATCATTGTCCTACTTTGCTATTTAAATCTCGTCATTATTATCTGTCGAAGCATGTTTTCTATTCTGATTCTCTGCTAAAATTACAAAATTAGTGATGTGCCTCTGCTGCTTAACAATTATCGAAAATAATTTGATAAGTGGATTTTAGGATGACTCGGTTGGAAAAATATGGCTGCCACCGTCCAGTCGGATTTCAGGGGGCGTCCTTTCAAGCATTATCCACTCAGAGGTTCTGCTTCTGTTTTGTATGAGTATATTTTAACTGAGTATGCTTTGTGTTTGCTTAAATATCATGTACTTGACAACTTAGAAGTGTTTTTTCTGTTATTGTATTGTCAATTGGTTTTCGAACTGTTCATTGGAATTCCAGCTACTTCCTTAAAGGTGGACTTAAAACAAGACAGAGAACTTAAAACTATAATTATCAACAAAATGTTGACTTAAACATGTCAGTGGGTGGAGTTCGTCTAGCTTAAATGGTTAAAACTCAGCTCTGGTATTGCATCATGCATGTTCTGCAAAGGCACACTAACCTGGCGGCCCTATGACTCTTAATGCTGCGTCTCTCCTCTGTATGAGCTGCAGTAACTTTGCTCTGTTTGCTCCAGGTGCTCCACCTCAGCATGGAGTATGGCACCTTCATGTGGCAACTCGGGCAAGCTGACCAGTACGTCCAAATCCACAGTCTTGAGAACAAGAAGAACTTCATAGTGCACACTAAACAGGTATGCCAGACACGTAAATGGCTTTTATGTTAGTACACATTAGAAAGAAGCCTGAAAATATTCCAGATGTTCTACCTTTATTTGGCTGACATGGTGTATGGTAAATGGTGTGCACTTATATAGCACTTTTTTTTAAACCTTAATAGTTCCAAAGCGCTTTACACTGGTTCTCATTCACCCATTCACACACACACACACACACACACTTACACACACTCACACACCAATGGTAACCATGCAGGGTGCTAACTTACCATCTGGAGCAACTTGGGGTTCAGTGTCTTGCCCAAGGACACTTTGGGCAACGACTCAGTCACGTGGGCCAGGAATCAAACCGCCAACCCTACGATTAGTGGACAACCCGCTCTACCACCTGATCCACGGCCGCCCCAACTCTCCTGTAGCGTAACATTGGAAAATTGGTCTAAATAAATACCTTTTATTCATAGCATACTTTATTTTCATGTTTTTAAGTAAACAAACACTGTATATAAGTAGTTAATAGGCGTTACATCACGGTGTATGTTGAAGAGGATGGACTTGTACATCTTTGGTAGTCTAGGAAATAATACATTTTAATAAAAGTTTTCCAAGTACAGAACAAAAAGTCCACTGGGTAGAGTCAGACCTGATCCATCGCCTCCTACCTGGGTGGAGCTGAATGGAGTCGAGCCAAAAGTCCAGGGGTTGGAATGTGTTTAATGTGTTGTTTCGTGTTGTACACCATTGTGTGGATTAGGGTTAGGCTTGAAGGAGAGGTTTGATCAGATCCAGCTCTACCCCCTGGACTTTCTGTTCTACAGTGAGTCTGTGGCAGTATATACAGTATCTCATAAAAGTGAGTACACCCCTCACATTTTTGTAAATATTTGATTATATCTTTTAATGTGACAACACTGAAGAA
>JANDJT010000141.1:14012941-14024125 GCA_024331685.1 Stegophilus panzeri | reverse complement strand
CAATGAATAAATATTAAAGTAAATAAATGACATACATTCAAACCGAACCAAAAAGTAACACGCAAAATAACAAATAAAAATAGAGACATCCAAAATGAATAAAAAACACTTCAAATAACACACCAACATTTGTCAGCGCTAGATTTTATTTCGCCTCTAGAGGCCGCTCTCGTGCTGTATAATGACAGCGGACCCTGCAAAGGACGCAGCGGGGGAAAACCGTCAGTGTGGATTTTTGCTGATTGATCGGGATATGTAAATCACAGAATATCAAATCCGATTCTAAGCTAGCATTTCGGGTTAATATTGACCCTGGTACAGATACTCAATATCAGAGTGGTAAAACCCCACTGATGAAGCCCCTCTGTCTTATACAAATGTCATTAAGTTTTGGGAAGGTGACATCCCGCCACAATGACTTGTGGGAAATTATCAAGGCATTACAGTAAGCTAGCCAAGCTTATCTAGTGTGTTACTTATTAATAATCTAACACTGTCCAATGGTAGACTCTGCACTCTGACCCTATCTCTTTAACAATTTGGGATAAGCAGAGAATGAGTTCGACAGTAAATGCAGTTTTTCTTCCTGTTAGCTACTCTCTCTTTCTCTTTCATTACATCGCTAATGATCTTTACATAGCCTGAGAAATTATGGAAAGCTTTACCAGATAAAGTGTTTAAGAGTTCTGACATTAATTGCAGTGATGGTTCTGATGATTCATGCAGAGGAGAGGTCTGAGTGATTGCACTATCGACTCCTCAGCTTTATTGATTTCTCTAACTGAGAGTAATATTAATTTTTCTGCCAGTTGTGTAATGGCTGATTGACTGAAGCTCTAAAACTGTGGAGGCAAGCTAGGCATATGTTACACAGGTAACTCGCCTTCTTTCAGATGACTGTTCATCTGAAGTTCATCGACGTGTCTTTGTCTTTGTTAGTCATTCATTTGTTCATGTGAGTGACTTGTAAGTTTGGAGTTAGTCAAAAAATGATTCAAGCTACATATCAATTTCTACATCCCCCACACCCCACTCCACTCCAAAGCCCCAAGATTATTATTGATCGTTTATAGGGATTAATTTATGTCGCATTGTCTAACCATACCAAACCAAAACGCACTGCTTTCGATACCCACATGAGGAGTACGCTGGACATACACGAACAGGTCCGAAACAGAATGGTTTAATCATCCCGTAATGCGGCGTGACATGATGTAGATTCCCGAGTCTTGTAGTAGGTGTGCAGTTCCGCTTGTGTTTCACGTGTTTAAAGGCTTGCTGTTTGTCTCTGCAGGTAGTGCTGAAGATTATTAAACACTACCAGGAGGAGGGCCAGGGCAGCGAGGTGGTGCAGGGAGTGCTGCTGGGCCTGGTGGTGGATGACCGGCTGGAGATCACCAACTGCTTCCCCTTCCCCCAGCACACCGAGGACGATGCTGATTTTGATGAAGGTGAGTGAAGAATTTAGTGTAGAATTAAGTGTAGAATTTGAGAACCTGTAGATTAAACGAAGACCAACATCATTACAAGAAATTATTTGAGAAATATTTTAATGTAATGACAAGAAATCGAAAGTTGTATGTTTATAAGAACACGGGCCATTATTATACCAGAACTCTTTCTCTCACACACACACACACACACACACACACACACACACACACTCTGACACTCTCTGAACACCCAAAATTCCACATTAATGTTAAGTTCAGTTTTTTTTCTTTAAAACACAAGAAATGAAAAATAAATGCGTTATCAAGTAATTTAAATTTATATAAGTTTACAGACGCCTCGCAGCATCTGCAAAATGTTAATAATTAGAAAGGAGAAAAAAAAAAGCGGGATCATAAAAATTGCATTTATTGTTTTATTTAGTCCTGCCTTGAATAAACTATTTCACACAACAGATGTTTACACACTGTATAGTCTACAAGACACAATACTAACTGAATTTACACAAATGAACCGGTTTAAAAGTTTACACACGCTCGATTATTAATCCTGTGTGTCGTTACCTGGACGACCAACGACTGTGTTTATGTTTTGTGAGAGTTGTTCACGAGTCCCTTGTTTGTCCTGAGCAGTTAAACTGCCCACTGTTCTTCACAAAAATCCTCCAGGTCCTGCACATTCTTTACTTTTCCAGCATCATCTGCATATTTGACCCCTTTCCAACAGATCCATGTTTTCACACCGAGGGCGACTGAGGGACTCGTACACGACCATTACAAACATTCACTGCTGCTCAAGAAGGCAACACGATTCATTAAGAGACAGGGGGGTGTAAACTTTTGAACAGGATGATTGGTGTAAATTGTTTGTGTCTTCTTTTAAACATGTAAATATCTAGCTTCTGAAG
The DNA here is from genome assembly GCA_024331685.1 of Stegophilus panzeri. Classification (NCBI taxonomy): domain Eukaryota; kingdom Metazoa; phylum Chordata; class Actinopteri; order Siluriformes; family Trichomycteridae; genus Stegophilus; species Stegophilus panzeri. The sequence goes on along the minus strand of JANDJT010000141.1, from coordinate 14,021,766 downwards.
GGCAACAGTAACCAAACAAAAATGATGACATCAACTGTATATCTTGTTCATCTTTTCTCATAAATGCGATCCGTCACAAGCATCTTAAAATCAACAGAAATGCATCGGACAAGGTGGACGTCGCCCGATTTTCCAAATTTCCGAGTTGAATGACCTTTCATTGCGCTTCCCGGTGACAGACATGGGGTTTTTTCGAGTACAGTGGATTGCAGCATGACTTCTTGAGAGGAGTCTGGTGAGGGGGAATGACTGTTTATAATAGCTGCAATAACGTGAGTGATCACACAAACTAACTTACGGATACTGCACGACATTAAATGTAACCGTAAACCGTTAAAAAGCACGACGTGTTATTCATGAATCCAATGGGAAATTGTAACAGTTGGCAAATCGCTGTAGTATAAGTGAAGTAGCACATTTCAGACTGTGCTGTTATTCCTTACTTTTATAATACGGTATGAATACAGGACTCATATGAGGTGTTGCAGTAGTATTGTGTGCAAATCATGTTGCTCGAGTGCAGTAATGATTATCGCAATACAACACTTTCAAAGTCTTAATAACTTCTTTTTATTACACATCGCTTCTCCGTTCAGGGCCCTATTTTATTCATTTGTGTGACACCAGGGAGAAGGAAAAAAAAAAAAAAAAAAAAAAAAAAAGCTTTGACGTTTTCGCCGAAGATGTTTGAAGCTGCTCCAGACAAAAGAATTTGACTTCAGCAAATCAAAGTGGAATTATTCTGCCTCTGCCTCAGCAACAGTTATGTCCTCGCATCCTTGAGCGTGTTTTCAGTTAGATAGAAACCAATGAGAGTTGAAAAATGCCTCAGCCTTGATGGAGCACAGTTCTGAAAGGAAAATCAGATTCAGCTCTGAGTCTATGTGATTGACTAGGCCATTCTCTCTTTTATCTTTTCCTTTCCACACACGCGCACAGAGAGGCACACACAAGGCACACACAAAACACACACACACACGCAATCACACACACATGAGAGAAAAGGTAAGCATCATATGTTCCCTGAGCTTCCGGGGAAAAGTGGACCTCATCATCTTCTGAGTGTTGTAGAGACAAAGAGCAGCAAAAAAGGAAGTAGGGGACAGAGAGAAGGACAGAGAGCGATTGTGACACTTTGTAATCTGAGCACACACACAGATCCCTTGCTGCCCTTATGCAAAAATACCTTTGAAAGGATTTCATGATCCCTTTGGAGCATTGAGACATGGCAGGGGAATGGGAAGGGACTATACCTTCAGATATTAGTAAAGATAAATACAAAAAGTCACTTGTGTCAAAGGCACTGCGATGAGTCAAAAACATTCAAACAAATCCAGCTCCTGTGAAGTGCTGGTAATTATTAGGCGTATGTGAGATACAGCCGAAGTGTCATATTGTGATACTGTCACAATACACAGCATTTTTTATATATATATATATATATATATATATATATATATATATATATCTCAGTGTTTGCGTTTGCTAAAACAAGACAGGAAGACTGTAGAACTATATAAAAATAGAGAATAGGAGGTATAAGGCTTTACTGAAATAACATCAGTAACAATGCACATATGAAAGGTACCTCTGATTCAGACTGAACACACAACGTCCAAATTTGTTACAATCTATACATTTATACACAAACCTTTTGGTGTTCTTTGGATTGAGATGGTTCCTCTTGTCTCCCGACTATGGTCACTTGCCAATTCCCACCAGCCTCCTCTGCCACAGAGCAGCATAACACAATCAGAAGAAAGTGCTGTCTGCCTTCTTCCACATTCGTGAGTTCACAGATGCCCACAACTGGTTCCAGACAAGAGAACCTTTCTTTGTGACCATGATGATTGGGACATTTGCTGTGGTTTGATTGGGATTCAAGCTCATGATCTCCAGTGTTGCTCCCTTTTTGCTCCGTTGGCTCCTGTCCACGGGATTTGAATTTACAATCTCCTGTCCACGGGATTTGAACTTTGAACTCACTGCTTTTCTGTTGCACCACTTGCGAGCTTGAGATTAGTCTGCTCGGGTGTCCTTTTTAATCTACTCGCATTTCTACACTATGCTTGGATCAATTTAATTGAATGTGAGGCCAGATGTGTGGACCTTTCTTTGTGGCTACGATGACTGAAAAATTCGCTGTATCAGTTTATCAACCTTGTGGCGTGGGAGAGAGGAATTATTTTCTGGATCGAGATCACACCGATTCAGAACTCCTAGATTTTGGAGCGTGGCTGTGGGGATTTGTGCTCATTCATACACAAGTGCATTAGTGAGGTCAGGCAGCGATGTCGGCATTGCATCTCATCCCAAAGGTGTTCAGTGGGGTTGAGGTCAGGGCTCTGTGCAGGACACTCAAGTTCTTCCATTCCAACCATGGAGCTCGCTTTGTGTACAGGATCATTGTCATGCTTGAACAGGTTCGGGCCTCTTAGTTCCAGTGAAGGGAAATTATAACGCTACAACAGGCAAAGACATTGTATTTTCTCTTGTGACATTCTGTGGGTGTTCACATGATCAGGCGTCCACATACATTTAGCTATGTAGTGTAGGTTTTACTGTCTAATCAGCTATGTTTAACCGCAAAGAACTGCTTTAGTGTTTAAATACTCGCTGTAATACCTTCATATTTTATAAACCAAAGTTGGTCACAATTTCAATTTTATAGTCTGACTTTTTAGTCCTCAAGATACTGATGGAATAGTACAGGCTTCATACAGCTGCATGCATAAAAGTCTTTAAAAAAATTCTTGCACATAATGTTGAAATAGCTTCGCCAAGAGAAGTGGACTAAACAATGTTTTAATAATAAAAAAAACAAACAAACAATTCATTCATTGTTCCATAATTTCCAGTTAAGCTTGCGCCATTTATACAGCACTTCCACAGAGAATACGTCGCCAAACACATTCTCTCTCTTCGGAGTTCGGTGTTAACGGTTAGCATGAGGCGTAAAGTACACGTGCAGGTAGCAGGTGCTTTCTGCAAGTATCTAATAATTACCTGCTGACTCGCATTACAGCATTAATAATTAATTAATAATTTGCTTGGGAATGAATTTAACAAGGAACAGAAACATGCTTTCTGCGATAAAGAAACCAATGTCTTGGCATTTACGAAGTCATTACGACGCTTTTAAACATCGCGATAAAATGATGAAAATTACATGCTGACAGTCAGCGTCAAATTAGTTAATTAGCTAGCATTGTTTCGAGGCACTCAGCGTATCAGCCTAGTCTTATTCCGCTTCTTCCAGTTAGAAATGTAACTATTGCCTTTTTATGCTTTTTTTTTTTTTTTTTCTTTTTTCTCTAATTTATGCCAAATTCATTGGATGTATCATGAATTGTAGATCTGTGCTATCTAGGGAAAGTGACTACTTTGAAAGTGCTGGAAAATGCTTTAGCAGAAAAGCTGTTTGAACCCTGGTACAAGTACAACTGTGGTCCATCCACTCCATATTCGAGCCTTTTAACATTTTTTACCGTTTTCTTAAAGGGTGCGTGTCAAGGTTATGCCGCTGTCTTCAGGCCCTTCCTGAAAAGAATCCTTAACGCAGCTGGAGCGATGACAGAAAGAAAGAGCGGGGAAGACGCCCGCTGACTTTATTTACATCTTTCAGCAATTTGTTGTCTCCTTATTTAACAGATTCTGAGCTCCACTCTCGGAGCCCTGCTGCTCTCATCTCATTCGGCACTGCAGCAGATCTCATTCAGCTTCTCAGCGACTTACCAAGCCCCTTATGATCCTGAAGCACTTTTATTAGAGCAGGGAAACCCCTCTAAACTTTCGAAAGCAGGACTGGATTGCAGAAACGCTTCAGACCCGATTTATAACAACACGAGGCATTTTCATATCCTGTGCTTAAGTTAAGATGCCCTCGTTCTTGGCATAAATGCTTGTTATTATTTTATGCACACTTGGGCTTTGACCTGTCATAACAGCTTGGCATATGCTCTCAGTTAAATTGGCGTTGGAAATGAGCTTTTGGAGTCACAGTACGAGTCAAAAATGCTCCTGCCAGCTCAATTAGTGAAGTTTGCCACCATGGCCCTACACATTATAACCACGCTGTACTGCAGTTGAGAGATTGGGATTGGAATGAGTGCGGTCAATATGAGATCATTTGAAAGCTCAAAGTTATTATTTTAACCACAAACCCACAGTAAGACGGTAAACTGCCATTTTTCTGGAAAGCAGAGCTAATTTAGAGTTACAGTGTTCTGTGTAATCTGTTTATTTTTTTTCCTCCCCAAATTAAATTGAACTTTCTTCCTATTTCTCAGATTTTCCTGATTTGTTTGTGTTTGGAACGTTTGTGTCCTCTATGAAATTGGAATTATGAATTATTCATGAGCTCTCTATAACATAATCAGAAGTAACAGATTCCATCATATCTGTGTTTTTCACTGGATGTCATGGTGGTGCAGAGGAGTAGCTTTGTTGCTTCACAGCTACACGGTCCCTGATTTGATCCTGAGCTCGGATTAACGTCTGTGCGGATTGTGTATGCCCTCCCAGTGCCCCTGTGGGTTTACTCCGTGCTCTCAGGTTTCCTCCTACCTCCCAAAACCGTGCCAGTAGGTGGATTGGGTACAATAAAATGCCCCCTAGACGTGAATCTCTGTGTGCGTAGTGCTCTGCAACGGACTATCGTCCTGTCCAGGGTGTATTCCTGCCTCCGTGTACAGTATTCCCGGGATCGTCCCTGGATCCTCCGAGACCCTGACTGGAATAAAGCGTTTGTTTATAATAAAAGTTAATTGTTTTAACTCTTTCAACCTTATTCGTGTGTGTACTGATTGGATACTGAGTATTGACAGACATGTCAATCATTGCTTTCTTCTTCACCTTTTTATACAGTGAAGTTCATTGTAGAGATATACTGCAGCCTTGACCGCTCATGTGTTGTCTTTTACGGTTTCCTGCAACTCGGTTCTTCGTGTTTTACCACCCTTCCCGGCTTTGTGTGCCGTTCCCAAGCCAGCTCTTCGATGATCACTAAAGTAGAAAAATGTCATTGTCAATAAGGCCAGTAAAAAGCATGAAGAATTGTGGTGTAATTCAGCTCAAGTCCTGTATTGGAGCCCGGGTTTTTATTGAGCTCATCCAGAGAGCGGTGCCTCATCAGCTTGTGAACGGATGATGGGAAGAAAGGGCTTGTTAAGAGAGCGAGGAGGCATGAGAGATGGAGCGTGAGAGCGTGCTGTATTTGCTTGGGTTTTATGGTGTGTGAACATGCAGGTGTAGCCAGGGAAACGGACCGCACCTCAGGCAGGAGAGTGCAAAGCGACGGGGTATTATTAAAAATATAATGGGTCGAAGCTATGCTGCTCCACAGGGAGAGAAAACATAAGAAAGAGAGAGGAGGGAAAATCATTGCTATGATGCAGTATGTGCTTTGGAGTTGTGCTTACAGAGGCTTTGTGTTTTATTTAATATTCATATGTAATAAATATTTAAAAAGTCTCAAAGATGTCTGCACCTTGCGAAGCTCTAACATTAAGGGCTAGAACGATTCACAAAACTTCTGATATTTTTGCTGTACTGAGAAAGAGAAAAAAAAAAAAAAAAAAAAAAAGTAAGTGATGCTTGAATATATGACTTAGTTTTTCATTTTTCAATTGATTCTAAGCAGCATATAATGCAACCAAAGCTGTGCAGTAGAATGTAAATTAGAGGTCGATCGATAACACTCAAAGTAAAATATTGCTGAACTTTTATTACACAAATAAACAGTACTGACTGTACCATGAAAATGTACTGTGCTTTTTAAAATATTAATATATATTCATTATGAAGAAATATTAAAGTAAATAAAAGATATACATCTAAACTGAACCAAAAAGCAGCACTCCAAAATAATAACATAAAAATAGAGACATCCAAAACGAATCAAAACACTTCAAATAACACAACAAAATTTGTCAGTGATGGTTTTTATTTCGCCTCTAGAGGCCGCTCTCGCGCTGTATAATGACGGTGGACCCTTCTCAGCCGCTCCCGCAAACGGGCGAAACTGGGAAAAACTATCGGTGTGGATTTTTGCTGATAAACCGGTAGTTGTCACTAAATGTCTAATTAACCGTTATCTCTTGGGCCAGGCTTTCACTCTCAAGGAGCATTGTGCTTTTTATTTCCCATACTCCTCTTAGCTAGTAGTCGTGCTGCTCTCTGTAGGCCCAGACGTGTTTTTGACTCGTACCTTCTCCACTACTGATCTCAATATCTACAGCTACACCACAACTTAAGGATTTCAGGGAATCTTCCAGTGACTATAGTCATTGCTGTTTTCCCAAGCTAATTTGCTGGTATGTTAGCCACTCAGCTAACAGCATGCTTAGGAGAAGTGTGTTTTTATATCCCTTGTAGCCTCTGCTGATTTCTTCACTGTCTGATAGTGTATTATTATTATTATTATTATTATTATTATTAGACTGGTGTGATTGATGTCTCTGTCAGCACGTATTTCGGACTGGAGGTACACATAGGAATGAATCTATATACGGCGAGCACTCGATGAACTCTGCTTCAGGCAAAATGGAGGACGTCTTGAGACTCCGTGCTTATTAACACGCTGACTCGCTCAGGTTTCCATGCTTTGACATGTCTCCACCTGACCTGCTGTACAGTCTATATGAATGTGTGTGGGTGCCTGTTAGTGTGAAACTTAATGAAATGTTAATCACCGATGATTAACAAGATATTGAATGAGAAGAAAGTCAATACAGTTCTCTACCTCCCTTCGCGCGTTCATGTACTTTTGCTGTTCGCCTGCACCTAAGCCTGGGCTGTACCTGGACAAATTATGGCATCTAATGAGTATTTAAACAGCCCTCATAAGCAGTGAGAGAGGCCTCGAACTATATGAGCTACAAAAAGTTATAAATTCCTCCTTAATGAGCAAACAGAGCACCTCCACACTCACCCCTCGCTCGGAAATTGCCTTATTTATTAGTGCATCTGAAATGGCGAACGGTGGCCTGTCGGGTCTTCTCCTTCACCTCGTCTCTTTCCCAGAGCAAATGCTTTCATTTTGATGATGAGTTGCTGCTGACCCCGAAGAGACTGTGGCGTGTGGGGGTGTTCGGATCGGGGAAAACGGCTAACCGAGTCAGTGGAGTTTGTTTATCTGTCTTAATAGGAGGAGTGCGCTCCGCTAACAGGCAGATGTGATAGGAAAGTTCACGCAACAGCTAGGCCTTGTCATAAGTTTTGAACCCTGGGTTTGTAATGCAGACGAATAATTCATTAATAAATGTTTATCTGGTTTTAAAAGAGCACAGCATGCGTGCAATCATTATTAATAATATGTGCAAAATTAATAATGTTTCCTTGTATTGAGAAAAGAGCAGAACATCTATTTACTTTAAACATGCTGAAAATGTGTGTGTGTGTGTGTGTGTGTGTGTTGTATAAACACACGTATAACACAAATGAAACACTTGGTTAACACTTAGTCTTCTAACTGCTGACATGGCATTATGTTCTTATGTAGTTATGCTCACATGACGTTATGCTCTTATATAGTTCTTATGTAGTATTATAGAACTTTTCCAACCAGGCATGCTTTCCCTAAGGTTTAGTGATATCCATGCACCATCACTTGAGACATTTCCGTGTGTTAAATTGAGCTACATTGAAGGGCGATGTCATGGATAGTGGATTTTTTTTTTTTTTTTTTAGCTTTCTTTATGCAAACTCTCCTCGTTCATTGAACAGCATTACTGAATTGAATAAACGTGAATCAGACGGGCCAGTACGAACCTCTGGATCGTTATTGGATTTTGTTTGCTGTGTTTTCCAGTGTCGTTATTGTGTTTGTGCTGTGAAAGTGTCGTGTTGCCAACACAGATCTTGACATAAGTCGTCCTACAGAACGTCGCCATCATGCCTCGGCTCCTGAAAGGAGATCAAGATCAGAGTATCAGGTTATCCCTAGAATTCAAAAATGGAAGAAAAAAAATCCAAACAAGAATCTCTACTGAATCCCGACGTGTTACTTTTTTTTTTTTTGCAAGCCAGTTTTAAACAAGCTATTCAAGAATTGTAGAAATGCACTTAAACCACAGCCCATGTTAAACCCCATGTTTACAGATACACGAGCCCTGCAATGCAGATAACAGACATTAGGAGTGTATACTTTTAGTGTCATATTTACAGATTTCCTCAACTTGAGTAGGATCTGTAGGCACTGCCTCACAGTTTTGTCTTTTATCACCCCCCTTTGCCCCACTTTTAGTGCACTACTCTCTCCTCGCTGTGGCGCTCTCTCCTCTCCTCTCACTCTCTCTCATCACCCTCTTTTACTTCCTCTTCTCCTGCTGTGTCTGTATCTCACTCCCTTGTCACTCCATGCTTCCCGTTTGCATCTTACGTCCTCCCTCCTCTCCGCTGTCTCCTGTTGGTGCTGTCGAGTGAAGGTAGAAGATTGAATGGCTGATATTTGATGATCTGTTTGTTTCTCGTCATCTTGAGGGGCAGATGCATGTGAGGTTGGACTGAAAGCTTTGGCTTAACCCACATCTGCCCTTCAGCTTTTTGGACCACAAGACCATGAAAGCAAACTTAAAGGGATAGCTTTTTAAACTTCAATATCTGTTTATCACATGTCTTGCATATACACAGTGACCACAGACAAGATTTTTGACATGTTTCCCTGAGCTGAAGAAATGAAACATCTCGATGTGCAGCTTTGTGAGGGACATAATGCCGCAGTATAGTGACGAGAACGCTATACTGTAGAAACAGCACTGTCTTTCAGATGAGACGTTAAACCGAGGTCCTGACTCTCTGTGGTCATTAAAAATCCCAGGACACTT
>JANDJT010000141.1:13992937-14008183 GCA_024331685.1 Stegophilus panzeri | reverse complement strand
TCCTTTGATGTTGTCCTTGGCTCTTTTGTGACTTGCTGGATGAGTAGTTGCTGTGCTCTTGGAGGAATTTTGGAAGGCCGACCACTTCTGGAAGGTTCAATACTGTGCTGAGTTTTTCCATTTGGAGATAATGGCTCTCACTGTGGTTCTCTGGAGTCCCAGAGCCTTTGAAATAGCTTAACCCTTCCCAGACTGATGTATTTTAATCACCTTCTTCCTCATCATTACTGGAATTGCTTTCACCTTTGGCAAAGTATTACTGGGTAAGACCTTTTAATCAACTTCATGCTGAAAAAGTTCTATTTAAGTGTTGATTTGATTGAACAGGGTTTGCAGTAATCAGACCTGGTTGTGTCTGGTCCAGCTGAACCCCATTATGAATGCGGTTTCACAGATTTGGGGAATTAGTAACTACAAGGGAAAATACATTTTCACAAAGGCCCAGTTGGTACTGTATAACTTTTTTTTCCCTTTTTTTTTTTTTTTGCTTCAGTAAATAACATTATCATTTAAAAACTGTATTTTGTGTTTACTCAGATTGCCTTGGTTTTATCTTAGATTTTCTTTTATTTTCTGAAACAATTTAGTATGAGAGACACAAAAACAGAAGAAATCAAATGCTTTTTCACAACACTGTATGCTCAAGTCTTAACCTTTTCTTTAGTGGATAATCTCAGCTGCATGCACACTATGATGCTCATACTGAACACCCTTTCAGTATACTTAGTAGAGTTTGACTTTATAGTGTACAATTGTTGAAGAGTAATAATTTTATAATTCCTCCCATCTTCCGGTGTCTCATAGAAGATGATGGGTTCCCGTTTCCTCAGACTGATTCCGCTTCCTCATGACATCTCAGGGAGTTTTTCCTTGCCACTGTCACCACTAACACATCTAACTTATTAACAATGTCTATTGTTAAATGTGTTATTCATATAGAATTTAATTTAATAAAATTGTATCTGTGTCTCCTTACATATATAGTGAGCTGTTTAAATTAAAAAATAAATAAATAAATAAATAAATATATATATATTTTTTTACGTTTGGTCTTCACCTGTAGTAATCTAACCTGTATCAGTGATATATGATAGTGGTTTAGAGATACTGAAAGCTACAAGAAACACCATGTTTGTTTCTGTTAATGATCTCTGGTAAGTAATTTAAACATTGTTATTCATGATGTGGCTAATTTTGGTCTTAAATATAAGGTAAGTCAGTGTCATTACCTGGATTCTTAGACAGCATTTCAGTAATTAGGTTGTTAATTAGTTAGCTTGCTCTCTGTGTATGGTAGTATGTTAATTAGTTAGCTTGCTCTCTGAATAGCAATATAAAGTAATGAGGTGTTGTTTTCTGTCATGTACAAAATGATTATAGGGCTACAAAATGTCTCCCCTTTTTTTTTTTTTTTTTTTTTTTTTTTGAGAATTTTGTTTAAATATGTTATTAATCCCATTTAGATCAATATTTTCAACTTTTTGGCTGGTTTGAAAAGTGAATCACAATCACAACTGAGTAAGCTTGCTCCTGAAGCAACACTGATATTATTTGAGCTTTCTGGTTTCCAAAGAACCATCTAACACACTTAACTTTAAGATGCTAACTGGGATTCTGGGATGTTTAATAATAATAATTTAAAAAAAAAAAAAAGACATTTGTCTAAACAGAATGTTTTACTGGCTGCATTCAAATGATTGTGTCAATTCAGTTGATTCGATTTCTTTCCAGTCTGACAGCAGTGCAAAAATAGCTAATATTCTTAATGTCATTTTAAGACATTCACATACATCATACCAAATCATTTCTTTCCTAAGCAGCTCTTCATCTTGATTTGGTTTGTTGGTTGATTTGAATTGAACCACAGCCGCTCTGTTTACCAAATGGTAGCTGACCAGTGATGCCTTGTTAATGCTGGGTCCTCACTGGCATGGAGGAGGTGATTTGGCACTGCATGTTTATTGGACACCATGCCCTGCACATGAAGAGCTGACTGACTCTTAAGCAACACTCAATGCTGAAAACATTAACCTGCACTTGAAATCCAAGTAGTTGTTTAATCGGTTTTACTAAATGTCTCTTGGATTCTAGACACCAGTACAATAGTATATCAAGGAAATAATTTTGGAGATATTCTCATTTTAATTTTTACAGTTTTACTTCTGGGAAAACAGTTAACAGTTTTTCATTATTCATCCTGTACTGTTCTTGTGTTCGTCCATTTAAATGCTCCGTAGAAGGACATGAATGTGCTGCACCCGGGGATGCTTATTGCTCTACAACAGGAGCGTAACAGGAGTTTATTCATTTTGAAAAGGCTGGATTTTGTGCTAGTTGGCAGTAATGTGCCAGGCACTTTTCGGAGGAGCCTTGGGGCCATTCAGTGAGTAATTTGAGAATGTGAATATGTCTTTATACACCATTATGGCTTTTCTATCAGTAAAAGTAAATAATACCATTTCATCAAGTAGCATAATTTATAAGTAACCCTAACCCTTTAGATACATTATATGGCCAAAAGGTGACCATCATAGCCATATGTGCTTGTTGAACACCCCATTACAAAGTTGGTCCCCCTTAGTTGCTGTTATAATAACCTCCACTCTTCTGGGAAGGATTTCCACTAGATTTTGGAAAGTAGCTCTGGGGATCTGTGCTCATTCGGCCACAAGAGCATTAGTGTGAGGTCAGGCTCTGATGTCGGCCGAGAAGGCCCGGTGCACAGTCTGCGTTCTGATTCATCCCAAATGTGTTCAGTAGGGTTGAGGTCAGAGCTCGGACCACTTGAGTTCTTCCAATCCAGCCTTGGCAAACCATGTCTTCATGGAGCTCATTTTGTGCATGGGGACATTGCCATGCTGGAACAGGTTTGTTTGGGCCTCTTAGTTCCAGTGGAGGGAAATCTTAAAGCACATTATAGACTCTAATTGTATGCTTTCAACTTTGTGGCAACAATTTGGGGAAGAACCACATGTGGGTGTGATGGTCAGCTGTCCACATGATTTTGACCATATTGTATATAAACCTAAAATTCAGACGCATTAGATACCTCCCAGTAATGTACATGTGGCTCAACGTCCATCAACGCAGCTAACTGTAGACCTAGGCTCAAATCTGCAGCATAACTTCAAAAACCCCACATCATCTTGTTATCTCATTAAAGTGGACAGACATGGATGAAGGCAGTGGTGAGGAATTCTCCACAATCTCCCTAATCCCACGTAAGCAGTTTTGCCACAAGTAACACTGTCAGGCAGATACAGCAGTTGGTTTAATTGTGATAGAAATGCTATTTTAAAATGTCAGCTGACACACTTATCCTGGAGTCTCATTTATTTATACTGCTGTACCTCCACCATTAGTGGTTAGAGAAGACATGGTCAGTTCTTCACAGAAATGTTCTTATCCAACTGAAATGCTGATTAGATTGATCAGGATCATGAAATCTTTGGTATCGAGTACTTGCCATCAGCGCAAATAATTGCCGTTAATGATTGAATTGCTTCCGGCCATTTTATCTCATCGTTCATTGTGGGATGTCATTAGATGAGAAATTGTTCCAGCTCCCTAGAATCATTTCTACAGTTAGACACGTTGAGATTGGATGTGTTGAGTTTCAAGACAAACTTATTTTTTTCCAGAGGCTTTTGTTTTACTGACATCTCTTTGTTAAACACGTGTAGGAGTTTTTGTGTGCAACAACATAGTTCAGGGCTTGAGGATATAGGATGTTTTGGGCTGTGGATGCTGAGTTTGTAATTAGGTATGGGCTGTCTGTCGGGCCTACTGACAGTATTTATCTCACCATTAGCTATGACCTTAACTTGATTAAGATCACTCCCACGTCATCTGGGATGCTTTTAATATAATCTCTGTCTGTCTGTCTGTCAGTTTGTCTAACACACGGCTCTCTCACTAGTAAAACAAAAAAAAACAAAAACCCCAACCCACATCTTTCCTTCATGATTTTAGAATTGTATTGTTGTAGGTCCAGAATGCAATGGTTTTTTTTTTTTACACATATGTACATATAACTCACTCATCATTCCTTTCTTTTATTGAATGATTAAACAAAATGATATAAATCACAGGTGTCAGTCTCATTTTAGGTAACAGGCCACATTACATTACATTAATAATGCAAGCAAAATAGATGAACAGACTCCATTTCATTACTAAAAAGCTTCCAAATTGTATATACAATTATACAAATACACACACAGATTCAAAATAGATTTGGTGGGCCAGATTATAACTGTTATTGGCCCGGTCCCAGCTTGTATGCTTGACAGCGTTTATATACATGTTAGATGAAGGCAGTAGTTAACTGGAATTTTGTATATTTGACTTTAATTTAATTTCCATTTCATGTCCTTGGTGCTGCCCAATTTAACTTTAGTGGCACCATTTCCAGTCTCTGAGGCGAAGTGAAACGACGCATTGGACATGTAGTGGATATCACGTTTTATGCCATGGCACCATATTCATCTAAGAGAATGTTTCTCTGTGACTTTCAATAAGGCGGGTGTGTCCTCTGGCTGACTGACTGCCTGCTTGTTGGTGAAATGCACATACACGAGAGGTGCAAGAGACTTCACAAAGCACAAAGTGGACTCGTATTTCAGCACTGAACACAGCAGAATGTACTTGCATCTAGCAGGCCTCTAGGCACTGAGGTATTTTTCTCTGCAGTAGGCTACGGAAAAGCAATTCAATTCTGACATCCTGTCAGAGATCCTGTACCACTGACATTTGCATGATAAATGCTGCGCAGTCGTAGGTGGATTGGCAAACGTATGCTAGCCTAGTCTTTTTTCTTTTTTTTCTTTTTTTCTTTTTTCTTTTTTTCAAACTATTATGTATAACATAATGAAAATTGCTTCAGCACAGTTAATGTAAGAGTTTATAAAGAGTAATATGTTGTTTAAGAGACGATGAAATATTGCTGTACGTGATAGATTTTCTGTTTGGGTTGCACAAAAGTTCTGTATTAGGTTTAAACTTACTCAGCTAAATGATTTCTAGCATAACTTTCTACAGAGCTGTTGAATACACTGTCGGTGAGATTCTTTTTCCATTGAGTGGCCTCTCGACACTTCTCTGTCATCATCTTGCTTTGGAAAGCAAAAAAATATGGCCTCATATGACACAAAGATATCCTTCCAATTGCAGTCTGGTCAGCCATCTTTTTCAAAATGTTTTTATTTTTTTTATTCTTCTTATTTATTTATTTATTTATTATTATTTTTTCAACACTGATACTGCAACCTTGTGTTTCTTGTATCAAGTCAACTAATGAAAACATGGTGTGTGTTATTTGTGGTGATGTCATCGTAGCAGTTGTGCAGAATGACTGTGGGCGACTGAAATAATCCCACTCAGGAGTTCATATAAGAGTTGCAGCAGGCTTAGTGATGAAACGAAGTTCCAGGTTTCTTCAGTCCAGTTTGCCCGCTGACTTTAAATACATAAAGATGCATCATACAGGCTTATCCTTTTTCTGTGTTATTCTCATAGCAATGCGTGTATTAGTAAAGCATTATTGCTCTCTTGTTTTTTTTGTTATAGCTCCATATCTAGTTGTGGTGTAAAAATGTCTGCATGGAAATGCTTAATATTTGAATGAACTTTCATGTTGGGGTTTTTTTTTTCCTGTACTTTTTTGTGTTTTTATTCGTTCGGAAGACAGGTTTTTGTGAAATACCACATTGCAACGTCCTTTTTCTTCTCTCTACCCCAATGACCTGACAACATGAAATGCAAAGTTGTGAAGCAGGAGTATCTCTAATGAGTGGTTGCTCAACAACCTGATGGCACATTGCTTTGTTATTGTTGTTGTTGTTGTCATTATTATTATTATTATTATTATTATTATTATTATTATTATTATTATTATTGCTTTCCCTTTAGCATGTGGTGTGCAGCAGTTCCCTCATTGTGTCCTGCCATACAGATTAGAACCCCAGTTATTCTGTTAGATTAGATGACCCTGGGGCCATTCTTCTCTGATCCTTTTGCGACCAGACCTCAGAAATATTAGCTTTGAAATGTTGTGTGCTCACTGTCTTGTCTGCCGCCTAACAACCCACTGTTTTCCTCTCTCCACTCATCCCATCCACCTCCAGGCTGTTTGCCTTGCTTTTCGCTTATGCTACCTCGGCTTTTTTCTGCATGCTAGTCTGGCCTGGAGGATAGCTCTGGGTTGGTAATGAGCATCCACAAGGCTGGCGTTTCTAAGCTGTCTTATTGTTCCTGGGTTGCCTCCCGCCCTGAGGCGAGTCTATTCCAGGCCATGGACAGAGGAACAAAGTGAAGGTCTGCCTGTGGTTGTATATCAAAAGGTGTGTGGCTTGACTAATCATTGCATTGCCAAGGGTTCAATATAACACAGTTGCCTTTTTATTTCTTCCATTTCTTCCATCACGGAATCAAAAGACTGACACTTTTCAGAGCCCCTGTTTGCATATCAGAGTCTTGCATTAGCTTGGAATTATTCATTGATCTGTGTTTATCTCCTCGGGTTTGTTTTGAAGAGATGAGTGCCATCAGAGAAGTTACTTCTGCTTTCCTCATGGGACTGCTGGTTTAGATCAGATCAGCAGAAGTAGATCCCTGGTGTAAGCTTTTGTGTGCTGTATTTGTTGGAAAACTTTACCACCCGGTATGTGTCCTGGCCCAGATTCGGAGGCTCTTGTACGCATCGTTCCCACACTCCTTTTAATTGTCGTGGCACTTCTTGCAAAGAAGGGGTTTTTAGTTGAAGCCTGAGCTGCTGAGAGAGGCAAAGGTTGCGTAGCAGGATTGGGACACAAGCCTTTGAGTGTGTTTGCAATGTCTGTGTCTTGTGATAAACTAATCTGTGTGCAGCATGCACTAAGTGCGGCGGTCCCCATCACTCACACGAGTCTTTCGATCACCAAGGAAAGAACAGCATGGAAGGCTGCCTAAAAGGGTTTGTTTTGCACCGTGATGACAAAGAGGATGAATTGACTAATGCCGCTAATGACTGGCTTCCAAGCCAATGCTACCTCCGCCTCCACTGCTTCCGCTGTTCACCGCTAATCAGACAAAGGTGTGTTGAGAGCGAGCGAGCGAGAGAGAGAAGAGCTGGAAAACGGCAGTGAAAAAAAAACACCATGATGCAGCATTCTTCCAGCAGATTTAGGATAAAGGTTGCGTGTTGATCTTTTCCAAACCCTGTGTTGTGAAGAGAAAAGGGCTGCTGGAATCTCTAATCAAGTCATGTCATAGCTGCATATGCCATGGATGTTTTGATGCTTTTCATCCCCTGTGGCCAGACAGCCCCTAGACAGATGTCTGTAATCAGAAAGCTGTCTAGAGCCTGTTTGTGAATAGCAAAGAGGAATCATCTTGTGAACACAGCTTCGCATTAGGCTAATAGTGATGCACGTACGGATTTTAACCACTCATGACTGGACACGTCCTTCAACCCAATGGTGGAAGCCCTTCAAGACAAAATAAAGAGCTTGTAGCCATTGTAGTGGCAGTCAGACAGCTAATCGCATAGTGTGAACAGAGCCTTAAGATCCAATTAGCTTTGGTACAAAGTGCCATTTTTGGATATACTGCAAACTGCAACTACTACTTTAACCTTCTAATTATCTGATAGTAAGCTATTAATAACCCCAAAAACATATCGCAAGATTGTAATATTAAAAATGCAATGTTTTGTTTAATGCGTCTAGCAGAGCTGTAAGCTTTTTTTTCTTTCTTTTTTTTTTTTTTTTTTGCTGTACTGTACCACCAGGGACTTGTTTGTGTGAAATGTGGATTTCCTTGGTCCATGTGTTCTTTGTGGAGTTAAAGCTGCTAGAACAAAGCTCCAGTGAACATTAGTGCATAGTCAGAGACTGAATCAATCTGTGCCTGGTGCCTGGGGATCTGGGTGCTTAACTGAAGTTTTTCTATCTACTGGGGGAAGCATGCAGAAAATTCTGTGTTCATCAGCCCTTGTTTGGTTTCTTTAACTAACATGTCTACTCAAGTGGTCTTATACGCAGGCCCCATCCCCAGCAGTTTTAAACCTGCGCAGATTTGCATGCATTATGAATGTGCTAAGATGTGTTGTTTATCATGGCTGCTGGCTAGGTTCCTCCTGAATCCACCGCACTGCTGGTACAAAACCGCACTGCGAACGTAGATTTCAGATAAAACCCAAGAGTAACCTTAAGCAGTAGTTCCATATGATCGTCAGGCCACATGTGAATCCTAGTTTGACATTGTTTGTTTTAGATCTTTTGGCCAACCGCTACCCAGAAAAGAATAAAGCAGTTACTGAAGATGAACGAATGAACTGTTGTCCATGTTGGAGTTTTTCCACATTTCGCCATCTTTTCCACTCAGTACACATACTCCTAATGTTATTCTTGGTGCATTTGACGAGACAGTTTAGGATTTATTCTCACCACCCAGTTGGCTGGCATGCTAATGTGAGCATTTTCAAATAGACTTTTTCTTGTAGACTGGGATGGATGTGGATGGGAATATCTGTATTTGCGTGGACTGGATTTGAAGTTCACACTCTGATCCCGCTTTCAGTCTGACCTGTCCTGTCTAGTGTTATACTGAAACCATCTGAGATTGTAACCTCCTCATTCTCACAAGAAATGACCAGTGGTTTATCATTGTACGCCAACTCTCTCAAGGTCCGTGTACATGATGACTGTCTTTACGTGACCTTGTTGAACACTTTTGGCTTTAGACCTTGTCTCTTATCTGTGATGCTCTTCTGTAAGGACAGAGGGATGGTGTTTTATGCAGCCATGCTCATCTCCACCCAAGCTCTTCCCTGGTGTCCTCCACTTCCTCATTGCAAACAGAGAGCCGAAACGTCACCGTGGTGTGTTTTGGTTGCAGCGGCCCCTGAGGACATTGACAGAATGGGGCATGTCCTTCTGAGCCTGACAGAAAACAGAGCCTGATGACTGATGTAAGCTGTTTACCCAAGCTCGCTTGGGTTAGACTTGATGAGATGGCTGCTCTGGGTCAGCCCTGCAACTCTGGAGTTCTTTCATTTATTTGTCTCAACCAATTTTTCTTTAAAGCTGCATTCATATTACATGACAAACATGACAAATCAATGATCTCAATGGACATGCCTTGTATTGCATAGACTATTTGACTAATAGTCACCATTGTGGGAAGCTGTTGATTAGTCCGGGTGGTAGAACAAACAGTGAGTCAGATGGTAAAGAACGCAGGCTAAATATACTTACTGCTAGTCGGAAAGTATTGCAAACTAGTTGAAGCCAATTCTACAGCGAACTGTGTATAGTGAAAACTGTAAAAGTGTGTGCCTGTTTTTTTTAAAAACCCAGCGCCCGAATTCCGTATGGAGTTCCCTCCATACTTAGGTACTTTTGTTGTCCTTTAAAACTAAATAGTGTTGCATAGCGAATACTGTTGTTATCAGCGCTGTGTGAAAGAGCCCTTTCAGAGCCGTGGCTTGCATATCATGATCCAATCCCACTCGGCTAGTTTAGAGTCAGATCAGCTACGCACGCCAGCTCAGAGAGTCCGATCCAGACTTGTTTTCAGTACTACCGAGGCTGGACTTGAACACAGTGGAAAAACCCTGCAGACACTGCTGTAGACATTGTATCCTCCATCCATCAGGCCACGCTGTGCGCTCTCAGTTTCAGAATCCACAATTTCTGCCGAGCCACTGGCTCATCCACATGAGTGCATTTTAAGAACTGGTGCATCCCTGAATTGTGTAAGATGATACGCCGATCGAGAGAAGCCTAAAAAAAAGCATCAGAGATGGAAATTGAAGTTGTAGCCTGAATATATCTGTTAATTGAAGGGCGGTCTTTGCTGCACATATATAGCAGCCTAAAAATAAGAGATTGTTTTTTTTCTATAACTTTGGAAATTACACCTAGTTGACTAATAAAAATTTGTACTGGTGGACTAGTACCAGAGCCTCCCTGCAGTTCTCCCACTGAAGATAAGCAGGGTTGAGCCTAGCCAGGACCTGGATGGGAGAACTACTTTGGAAAATTAAGTTTGCTGCTGGAAGTGGTATTAGTGAGGCCAGCAGGGGGGGCTCACCCTGTGGTCTATGTGGGGCCTAATGCCCAAGTATAGTGACAGGGACTATACTGTAGAAACAGCACCGTCTTTTGGATGAGACGCTAAACCGAGGTCTTGACTCTCTGTGGTCATTAAAAAAAAATCTCAGAACACTTATGGTAAAAGAGTAGGGGTATAACCAAGGTGTCCTGGTGAAATTCCCCAATGAGTATTCCCTTCTCTATCATGGCCCCCTAATAATCCCCATTTCTGAATTGGCTACATCGCCCTCTTCTTGCCACTAATATCTGGTGTGTGGTGGGAGTTCTGGCGCACTATGGCTGCCGTCACATCATCCAGGTGGATGCTAGACACTAGTGGTGGTTGATGAGATCTCCCCCAAATTCATACAATGTAAAGCGCTTTGAGTTTCTAGAAAATATAAATATAAGGAATTATTATTATTATTATTATTATTAGTAGTAGTAGTAGTAGTAGTAGTAAAAATGTATATAACAAGGAAACCAGAGAAAAACTAAGTCCATGGTTCTAGATATTCTTATAGATCTGGTTATAGATCTTTTTTTGTGCACTAATCACTGTTGAATCACAACTACCAGGACGAAATTGAACTGATGAGTAGAGAACCGTGAGATATACCAGTCTCAAACACTGTGAAGAATTTTTCAGAAGTGAATTATTTGGATTTGCTGCTTTAATACATCACAAAATCTCAGCTGAGATGGTATTTGTCGCATTGTTTTGTTGTTGTGTTGCTGGACTGAGGAAAAGAAATGACACGGTTGCCTGTCAGTTTGTCTTTCGCTAGGCAGGGTGTGAAGGCACGGTAAATGTCACTTACAGTTCTTCCTTTCCTTTGAACATACTGTGAATTTTTCGCACTTGTTTTCCAATTATTTACCATGGAGATTCACAATATCACAATTACCTGTGAAAAACTGAATGTGTTGGGAAAGTAAAGCCTGCCTCCCTTGTATAGGCAGTCATATTCTTTCTCACTGTTTCCCCCCCCCCTTTTTTCTTTCATCGCATGGGCTGGACTACCTCTCTCACTCTTTTCGGTGGGCTAAAATGTTACTTTTCTTTATTCTTCATCTCCGTTTGTTCAATGCTCTCGGCTGATGGACTGCGTTTAGACTAGCGTGATCGATGTGTAATGAGTGTGAACCGTTCATAGCATAGCTGCTTATCACCACTCGGTGCTTTGTATTTGTCTGCTCTTGTTCTTTTGCTTTTTGCCTTTAAGGCATATTATCTCGTTGGATAAATTGCCATGTTACAAGGTCAGTCCTACACAGAATGCATAAAAAGAGCCAGCAAGCAGCGTTTATATTATGCCTCTAAACTAGGTGGAAAAAATGAACGAAAGGCACAAGCACTTCTGGGTTTCTGCAGTAGTCAGGACCGCTCAGAGCTGAAGTGCATTCTCTCTCTAAACACCCACACACCTCTGTTACACCAACAAACTCCGAGACACCAGGGAGGTAAGGATCACATCGTCCTACTTCTCCTTGTGCAAAAAGACACGGCTTGCCGCTTTATGGACAGCTGATTGACAGGCATGCAGAGGCTTGTGATGTGTAATTAGGAAGCACGGAGGATGAGAAGAGGAAATAAACCTCTCTGTTCTTCTCCAGACGTAGAGCTGTGTTCCTATAGTGTTGCTCGACCTGCTCAACCGGCAGTGAGGTTTGTGCTGTGTCCTGGGATGAACTGCTATTAGGAGGTATAGACACACTAATGACTTGTTGTGAAAGATACCCACTTCCTCTATGGATCAGCGCTACAGTAACCCAGCAACAGCTGCAACCTGGGTTTTGTACAGATCCACCCATTCCGGTCGTATGCCGGTCTATACAGACTTCGAGGGCACGGGAAGTTGTTTCGGTGCATTTTCTTTCATCGATGAGAAAAGCTCTCACTAGATGGAGCTGTAACTCTTTAGTTCAGGGAAAGCAGCCATGGGCTAGTGCTGCCTCCTAACTCCTGCCTGCTGTAGTGTTACTGATCTTATTTAAAACAGACAGTGAGCACAAGGACCTCAATTCTCATCTTCGTCCTTTATGTGGATGTGGAAGTGTGTGAAGATAGCTGTTATTGCTGTTGATTTGTGGAACCTGAAACGGTGCAATTATTTCTGATCCCTTACGCTCTGTGTTGATGTAGCGAACAGCGATAAATCCTATAACCAGGGGTCTAATTCCCTGAGTTCAAATTGACCTAATCAGGTCTGTACTTTTATGAGCATTTCTATTTTGCTTCCTTTAATACCAGCAGATCACAAGTGCTACGCCTGAAGAAGCTAGTGTGGTGCAGCATTGGTATATCTGTGTATATAATCTTCAATTATTTTTAACTAATGTCCATCCTATTACTGACGCTCGTATCTTTCGGAATCGTTAGCACGTCCCGTTTTCAGGTGATATGCACCTACGTAAATTGGCTATGGTATACATTTTGCCAAACTGGACTTGAGGTTTTTGAGCCTGTTTTCATGAAACAGATTTCAACGTGCATGGCAGGGCAGAGGTGCCCAATTCCACAGACCTAACAAGCTGTCAGTGATTGAATATCTGTCTCTTAACAAGTCTGAGACTGTGGGCTTGCAGAGAAAGAGAGCGAGGTGAAAGTATTCAGAAAGAAAATAAGCCTAGATTGGTAAGGCAAGTAAAGCAGAAGCTTATTAGTTCTATATGGCTTTGTGTGTGTAATGGAAAGTCTTGGCTAAAAGGGTTTGCACCTGACGGATTAACAATACTCCTCGGAGCATGTGGAAGCAGGTGGCATTTGCCAGCTTTGGTCCATCCTCCTGCTGCCCTGTGCTACAGTGGAGAGGAAAGGCCATTTGTTTTTGACAATCCAGTAGCTACCTTATAATATACTATAATTTTTTTTTTTTTATAAATATAATCTGCGTTTTACATGGGTATGGGGTGACATGAGGGCTCAGAAGCCTCACAGCTCCAGAATCCTGGTCTTTGTGTATGTTCTCCCAGGGTCCATGTGGGTTTCACCGTGGTTCTTCAGATTCCTCTAGCTTCCCAAAAACATGTTATTGGGCGGAATGGCTAAGCTAGGTGTGAGTGAATGTGTGCATATGGTGGACATGCGGCCCATTCATGGTGTATTCCTGCCTTATGCCCAATATTCCTGAGCTGGATGCAGGCCTGGACATAAATATACGGTCATGTGAAAAAATAAGTACACCCCATGGAAATTTGCTGGGACGGCCAGTCCTGGACTAATTGGCAGTTGTTTGAAATCTGCGCCATTTGTAGATGATGTTCCTTACAGTAGAATGATGTATTTCAAATCATAGGCATCCAGAACCTTTTTTTTTTTATGAATGTCTTAAAGAATTACACAACTTTATTAATCTGTTACAAAGAGGATCAAATGTTTGCGTGTCCAAATATGTCAAAAAAGCCAACAATTTCCATTGGGTGTACTTATTAATTTGACTGTATGAATGAAATATGCATAATTATGTACTCTTGGTCTATTTGGATGTTGAACAAACAAAAGACAATGCAGATTACTGGATTTAATAATGATGCTACTATTTTATATATATTGTTTTAGATAGTTGTGTTTTTAGCTGGATTGCTGTGTGGTATGTATCTCCTCCTGTCCTTTATATAAACAGGCTTCTTGTGGTAGGGAATTGTATGTTTGGGTATTATTACCACCCAATTAAACTGCTTTTGCTTTCTGTGTATAATCTAGTGTGTACTTTTGCATTATTATTTGTCATTTTGTAGGATTATTACAGCAAACATGCCTTCATGTTCTTTCTCTCTGGAAAATGTTTAGATTTGGTTTGGAACAAATAAAACAACCGAGTTGAGTAGCGTCATACAGTAGTGGTTATTACAGGTACTCATATGGTATGGCAAGGAGGGGAAAAAAGTGAATAAATCAAAAAGAGGCTGTACATGTACATGGAAATAAATCACCTTCAATTCCAATTATAACAGATATGAACGGTCATTTCCTCACCAAAAGTTTCTTCTCTTCTTACTAACATCTCTTGAAGTTAATAAGACAAAAAAAAAAAAAACGCAGTGTCTTGTTACTGAGAAAACCGCAAACATTCTATCCATCTTGAATCATTTTATTTATCTGAAAACTTATTTACAGCTTTACGTCCGAGTGTTACAAAACACACACTTGTAAGAACACTAAACAGATGTATTCTCTTCACAAATGAACTTTAACAGTGACGGAGCTTTTGCTGGTCCGTTTATACGGAGCATAATTGGTAACCATACATACTAAACATTAAACAACCTACAGCAATTTGTCGTTATTGACTTTTATACTGCTTTCTTTAAGCAAAGAATGAAAAAAAAAAAATCTCTCGTTTGTGGCGGTAACTATTGCTAGCTATGCTACGTGCTGTAATGAATTGTGGGAAGAATGCTCAAAGGCAGTGTAGTGATTGATCACTCCCCAAATCTCCAAACACACAAGCACAATTTTCCACCGCAAATGGCAACAAAACCAAAGGTTGGGTTGGTCTGCCACGCTGTTGGAAGCCTCTAGAACACCACTCCTTGGTGTAGACTCAGACCATTCCCTATGCACATGTGTATATGTCTACATTTTAAACCTGAACAGACTCCGAGCAGAGTCTCGATGGGATGTTCACGTCTGAACCCCTTATACTGAGTAGAATAAGTATTCAGAATGTACTGCAGATCTTTTCTGTGTGTTTGTAATGTAAAATGGATCCAGTCTCCTGTTACGCAGCTTCACTGTTGGTCTCAGACTGAGTAGGTGTACATGAGAGAGAGAGAGAGAGAGCGAGAGAGAAAGTTGTGAAAGAAGAGAGTAAGAGGAACAGTACAGTCCACAAGGAATTGGAGAATGATGGAATGGAGTTCTTTCCGGCACATCGGGACATTTGATTCAGCGATGAGGTTAATGTGCAGAATCTGGAATAACAAACTCACACAAATCATCACCTCCTTTTCTACAATGTTTTTCCATTTTTCACTGGCCATGTTAGTATGACTTGATGCCCGTCATCCAAACCTCACCACTTGCTGGGTGTCTTCTCTGATGACTTTATGTGAGTGGACTAAGTGGTTAGTAGTGCTCAGATCAGTTGACTAATCAAAATCTTTCCAATTTCTGGGCTTGTGAAACTCCTAAGTTGCGTTAGCATTGTACTAAAAGCATCGCTCT